>LOJH01006523.1:11966-44285 GCA_001685095.1 Ellobius talpinus
ACCGAGTGTGTTAGTGACGTAACAGGTGTGTAGCTGTCTACTGAGTGTGTTAGTGACTACTGAGTGTGTTAGTGACGTGTCCAGCTCTTGTAAGAACTGTGTTGCACCTTTGACGATATCCTTGTTGTTCCGTCTTCAGCCTTTCCTGAATTACTGACATGGGTTTATCTTTTCTCCCTTTAGAGAGTTTTGAGGTGACAGTCACCAAAGAAGGTGATGAAGGGTTCTTTGTCTCCCTCTCATGAATATTAACCCACTAACTTGTTATAAAATTGGGAATCAGTCATTAAACAGAGCAACTGCCATGCCGTCCCCTTATTTAGTCTCCTAGTTTTGTTTCGTTTTTTAAGTGTATTTATGGAAATTGTATGTAACCAGACCCTTGCTTAGAAATATCTAGAACTCAGACATCCATTTGAACTGCATGGACAGGACTTGCTTGGGACAGTTTTCCAGTCACTGAAGTGTGCAGGCTTCTTTTCACGTGAAATGGCTTTGCAGCTTCATATTGCATCAGAGCGTTAACCTTGTCCTCCCACGGGCGAGCATGGAACCATGGAGTTTTCTAACCAGGACAGTTTAGCCGTAGTGACCTTCCCGGCTGGTGTCCCTCTTAGGTGAAGCCAGAACTGGGGAATCCTAGCGGATCCCTCCCTGTGGCAGACAGTGGATGTCAGCTGTTGAAATGGATGCCTGAAAACTTGGTATTTCTACCCCTCTTCTTTAGCAGTTTGTTTTGATTCCCTAATTTAGCCAGGCTCATTGCACAGGAAGACTTGATCTTGATCTTTTTTTTTTTTTCCTTGACAGAATTTCTGTAATTATGATGCTGGTCCTACATGTCACACTTCTTCTCCCAACGCTTAACTGTCCATTTTATCCTCTCTCTGGTCCAAACCCAAAGAACTGCCCAGTGCTCAGACTGCCTGGGAGCCTGGTGTGCTCAGGCCTGGGCTGTTGCTTATGAAGTCCTTGACCCTCGAGCCATGGAAGTGCTCCTGTGGAATGCCTGTCTATGCTCTCTCTCTTGTATCCCTGCATGAATGGATGCAAAGTAAACCAGTTGCTTGGAAAGCCAGAATCCGCTTCTACTAAAGTCCCAGAACTCACCCGTGTTAAAGCACAGTGCCCCCCGCTTTGTCCACGGACCCTACAAACCCCCCTGGCTGCTAACTTGTTGTCGTCTATTTTCTTTGGGGGCGGGGGGGGGCAGCGCGTAGAAGGTTCATGGGGCAAGGCACACTAACCTGCTCTGCTTTACTCCCCAGGTGAGATTTGTGGCTTTAAAATTCACGGGCAGAATGTCCCCTTTGATGCCGTGGTGGTGGATAAGTCCACGGGGGAGGGACTAATCCGCTCTAAGGAGAAATTGGACTGTGAGCTGCAAAAAGACTACACGTTCACCATCCAGGCCTATGACTGCGGAAAGGGACCTGATGGCACTGGCGTGAAAAAGTCTCACAAGTAAGTTGAGAGCAAAGAGGTAGTGCGCGTGCATGGGAAATGGCAGCGGGACCTGGTCCCTGGTGCTCCTTGGTGTGAGATGGAGCAGGAAGAGTTCTGCAGGGTCACAGATGGGTTGGAAGGGTCTTTAAGGGTGGGACTCCAGCCTGGATGTCCTCTTTCGTGTCTAGCTTCTAGGAAGAGCCTGATGGGTAACAGGTTTTCAAAAAGGAATGAATGGTTTTATCCCACCGAGTATTCTTGGTAAAGAAACCAAAGCCTCACAGGAACAGTGACATGTGCCTGTTACTGAGGCACTCGGAAGGCTGAGGTAGGAGGATCACAAAGTCAAGGTCTGCTTGGGTAACATAGACCCTGTCTCTGGAGGAGGGGCTGGGAGCAGGGACAGAGATAGACAGACAGACACACATACTCACACTCACACACAGCCCTATATTGAACTTTTCCTGAGGAAAATGATTTTGCTATTCTTTTTGGATTTTTTTTTTTTTTTTGAGACAGGGCTTTCTATGTAGCCCTGGCTGTCCTGGAACTCACAGAGATCCACCGGCCTCTGTCTCCTGAGTCCTGGGGTTAAAGACATGCACCATCACTGCCTGGCTGATTTTGTTATTCTTATCTTTTCTTGTAAATTCTAAACGTATAAGCTAGCTAACTTGTGGAGGAAGCTGAGAGGCCTCCGTGATTGTGCGGAGTCCACATGACCAGAGCTCAAAGTAACAGAGAGGGCTTTAGAAGAATAAATGTAGAATTCTAGACTTTTATCCCTTCAACACCAGGCCAGTTGAATGTTGCTCAGCCTTAGTTCCTCAGTATACTGAGGAAAAGGGATATGTGGGCAGCATGCTGTGACAGTAAGGGCACCACATGGATGAGCCTGGATCAGGATGCTCTGAAAACAGGGTATGATGAACTAGTGGATAACTTCTCATTTTTACACAACGTGACATCCCTTTATTCATTTGAGGAGATTGTGTGTGTGCTGAGGACGAAGCCTGTGCCCTGTGTATGTTAGATAAACACTTTGCTATGGGCCTATATTCCCAAAAGTTTATATTTTGACCAAAAAACCTGATCAGCCCTTGAAGTCTATATAAGTGTCATTATTTGGAGACTGGTTCACTGGTACCCAGCTATGAACTTGGAACGTGGCAGCTAGGAGTGTCTCTCCTATGCGTCTTCATTTGTGGAACCAAGATGGATGGTGTCCTCGTGGTGACCTCTTCCTGCTCTGTGATAGTAGGACAGAACTTGTTTCTACACGTATGTGTGTGTGTGTGTGTGAGAGAGAGAGAGAGAGAGAGAGACAGACAGACATGTGCAAGCGTGTGAGTTCACAGATGTATGGGAACACGTGTATGCCTGCGTGTGGATGTCTTGGGGTCCACTTGATGTGCAGAGGCAGGTCTCTCCCATCTCAGGGAGTCTGGCTAGCCAGCTTGCCCTGCGTTCCTGTCCAGCCTCCCAGAGGAACCACCACACCGGCCTCACATTTCTGTGGGTTCCGGGGCTCAGAACTCAGACTCGTGTGGCAAGTGCTTCATCCACTGAGCCATCTCTCTACCTCAGACTTTGTTTTAACTCACACATTGAGACCCTTCCTCTATTTCTAACCCTTCTTCCCTCTGGCTGTAAGTCTTTAAAATTCTGTTATAACGTGTCTTGACGTTACGACCAGAGACTAAGTAGTGTTTGGATTCCTCTCCCTTCCTCATGTTCTGCCCCCACTTTGGAGGAAAATACAGTCTCCTCTGCTGCATCATGGATTTTCTAAGCCTATTGCCTCAATTTTAGGGGACAGAAAAATCAGCCCAAGTCCCAATTTTAACTTCTCGTGACTCCATGCCAAACTAAAAGAGATTGAATTTGGTTACATTTTGGCTTCACTGTAGAAAGCTCATGAAGCAGCTTCCGGAAAGGGGAATGTAGAAATCGGCAGAATTGTTGCCTTTCGGGTAAAAGACAGAACAGAGCCCCACATCTGCTTTCTCCCCCTTGTCTAGAGCAACCGTCCACATCCAGGTGAATGACGTGAATGAGTACGCGCCTGTGTTCAAGGAGAAGTCCTACAAGGCGGCCGTGGTGGAGGGGAAGCAGCAGGGCAGCATCCTCAGGGTGGAGGCCGTGGACGCAGACTGCTCCCCGCAGTTCAGCCAGATCTGCAGCTATGAGATCCTCACCCCGGATGTGCCATTCACTGTGGATAAAGACGGTAAGAACGGGGGAGCCTGGTGAGTCAGTGACGGTGGGTGGTGACCTGGGCTTCCCAGTGCTGGCAGAGCATCGGTGAGCCTGCAGGCTGCCCGGCGCCCTGCCTAGTGCCTGTGACTCATGTTTGACTTAACTCTGGAAGTTTGGGCTCTTTGGGACTCTTCTCCTTTCCTACCCAAATCAAGTGACGGCCTCGTTTGACATGAACCTTCTCAGTTTTATCCATGTGCACCTGAGTGTGTGGTCCCTTTAGGTACTTATTTTTTGTTCTCCATTTGATTGGAATTTTTACTCCCCCTCCCCATCACCCTCACTTTTGGTGATGCTGGGGACCCAGTCCAGGGCTTTATACATGTTAAGCAAATGTTCTCCTACTGGGCTACACTTCCGGCCCCTCTGCCCCATCTTTAAGGTGAGCATTGATTCATTCATTCTTTAAGGAATCATTTTTGGTTATGTGTCTCTGTGTGGGTGTGTGCACGTGAGTGCAGGTGCACATGGGAGCCAGAGGTTTTGGATCCCCTGGAGCTGGAGTCACAGGCGCTTGTGAGCTCCTTGCTGTGGGTTCTGGGAATGGAACTCTGATCCCCTGGAAGAGCAGTGTGTGCTTCTAACTGCTGAGCCATCTCTCCAGCCCTCTGTTTATTTCTGAGCCGGGCTCTTCCCATGCAGCCTCGGCTGGCCTCATGCCTCTTGTCCTCCTGCCTTGGCCTTCTGATTGTGGGGATTATAGCTAAGATGAGGATTCACACTGCTTCTGCCAGAACCTTTCTCCTGAGTAGCTGACAGAAGCAACACAAGAGCTCGACCTCTTTCTACCGGGGCTGCTTCTTTGTTGTTGTTTTGCGAGATAGGGTTTCTCTGTGTAGCCCTGGTTGTCCTGAAACAAACTCTATAGACCAGGCTGGCTTTGAACTCAGAGATTCCCCCGTCCCTATCTTCCTAGTGCTAGGATTAAAGGCATGCACCACCACTGCCCAGCCATGGTAATAACATAAATTAGTGCACACTGCAGTCTTTGATGGAATTGTGGTTGTGTGAAACTTTGTAAGGTCTGGAGAGATGGCCGTGTGGTTACAGCACTGGCTGCTCCTGCAGAGGACCCGTATTCAGTTTTCAGTGCTCACATCAGGCTGCCTACAACTGCCTTTAACTCTAGGTCCGAGGGCTCCACCACCCTCTTCTGGCATCTAAGGAAACAGATGCAAGTGGTTTACATACATGCATGCAGATACTCACACATATACACAAAATAAAATCTTAAAAAAATCACATTTAAACAAAAGGATACCTCTTCCTAAGCAAGAGGACAAAGGGGGGAGGATTTCCTTCCCTCTCCCTCCTTTCCTCCCCCCTCTCCCTCCCTTTTGGTCCTAGGGTAGCATCTGAGGTCACACCTCACAGATGGTAACTATGGGTCCCACTGAGTCATACCCCAGCCGAACCTTAGGTAGTTTTTGGTTTGTTTGTTGGGGGAAGAGAGAATTTCTTGCAGCCCAGGTTAGCTTTGAACTTGGCATGTAGCTCAGGACGGCCCTGAACTTTTAATCCTCCTGCCTCCACCTCCCACGTGCTGGGTTTATAGGTGTGTTCCCCCACTCTTGGTAAGGAGTGCTGGGCATCAGAGCTAGTACTTCATCCTGCCGGCAGAATTGTGTCCCCAGCCCTCAACTTTTTTTCTTTAACAAATTTAATCTTTCAGCATAAGTATTTAATGAAGCTTAACCTCATTGTTAGCATTTAAGGTATTTAAACTGTTTGTCTTTTTTTATTCTTACATGTAAAGTAGTAAATGTTGATATAAAATTGGGGCAGGCAAGGTGGCTCAGGTAAAAAGCACTTGTCACATAACCTGATGACCTGAATTCAGTCCCCAAAGCCATGATGGGAGGAGAGAACTCACTCCTGAAAGATGTCCTTTGACCTCCACACATGTGAGGAGGCATGGTGTACCTACACATACACCCAAATAAAAGTGTTTCTAAAAAGCTGGCCGTGGTGGCACATGCCCTTAATCCCAGTACTGGGGAGGCAGAGGTAGACAGATCTCTCTGAGTTCCAGGCTAGCCTGGCTTACATGTGAGTCCCAGGACAGCCAAGGTTACATAGTAAGACCATGTCTCAAAAAAAAAATTAAAAAAGAATTTTTAAAACCAGTATAGAAACTGCAGGGATGGGGGCAGAGTACTCACTAGACAGGAGGACTGGCTGTGTGGGCTCCCACCGTGCTCGAACACTGGAACATGGCCTAGGCAAGTTCTGCGGTCAAGGGAGGATGGAGGAGTGTGTGACCTCAGGACGGAGTTTATTTCAGGTCTTGTCAGTCTTGCACAGCACAAGTAAAGATGGTTCTCATCGCCGCTTTCCTTCTCTGCCAGGCTACATTAAAAACACAGAGAAGCTGAACTCTGGCAAAGAGCATCAGTATAAGCTCACGGTCACGGCCTACGACTGCGGGAAGAAAAGAGCCACGGAAGATGTTCTGGTGAAGATCAGCATTAAGCCCACCTGCAGCCCCGGGTGGCAGGGTGAGCTCCAATCTCTGCTTCTGCACCCATTCTCCAAATGTCCGTGCTGTAAAAACATAAATGTGAGCTTTCTTTTTTCTCTCCTGCACCCATCCATGGGCCAACACAGGCTGGAGCAACAGGATCGAATATGAGCCCGGCACAGGGGCTTTGGCTGTCTTCCCAAGCATCCACTTGGAGACCTGTGACGAGCCTGTCGCCTCAGTGCAGGTCACAGTGGAGCTGGAGACCAGCCACATTGGGAAAGGCTGCGACCGAGACACCTACTCTGAGAAGTCCCTTCACCGGCTCTGTGGTAAGGAGGTCTGGTGTCTGGAGCCCTCAGTCTTCAGGGAAGACAGGACCCCGTCAGACCCTAGCCCGTGTCTGGGCTGTAAAATGATAAACAGAACAGACACGATGTTCTGAGGTGGCCTTGGCTGCCTTGCTGGCTGCTTTTCATTCCGGACAGGCTCTCGGGAAAACACAAACCCTGTAGACTCTCTCCAGAGTGCTGCATGTGTGTGTACTGAAAAGCTCATAATTTGAAGAATTTAACCCATTGAGAATCATCCAAGTGCAGATGATGTAAGAATAAGGAGCCGGGCTTTGGAATGTGCTCTGGAGTTCAGCTACTCAGAAGGTTGAGGCAGGGGATCATTTGAACCCAGGAGTTCTGGTTCAGCCTGGGAAATAGAGGGCACACTGTTTCAGAGGCCCATGCTTTTCCTAATGCATGAGGCTCTGAGTTCGATCCCCAGCACCAGGAAGAAAGAGCAAAAAACTTACCCTGACAGCTGCAAAATCTTTTCTCTATTTTTTTAAAATTATTTAATATATGTGAGTGCGTGTGTGCCACGGTGGTCTGCAGAAGTCAGAGGGTAGGTAGTGAGGTAGTCGCATTTCCCCCCCCACATGGTTGCCAGTTTTGGTGGCAGGTGCCTTTGCCAGTGCTGAGCTGACTTACTGCCTCCCTCTCCCTGCTCTTTGACTCAGTAATTCCAGTTCTAGATGTTTATCCTAAGAGCGGAATCACCGCACACATACGTGCTCGTTGAGGACAGGTGTGTAACGAAGGAGTTTGGGGTAACAGTGTCCACCGGTGGGAGGACTAATAAATCCCATTGTATCTGCGCAGCGAACGGCTACACAGCCACTCTGAGAGATGTTGCTACAGAGTGAGGAGAATGTGAGTAGCATTGCAGACTCAGCAGGCCTCCAGTTAAGTAAGAAACGCTTTGTGAGTGGATGAGGACTCAGTGGTTAAGAACACTGGCTGTTGGGGGTGTGAGTCCCAGCACCCACATGGCAGCTCAGTAACAGTCTGTAACTCAAGTCCCAGGAGCTTCGGTGTCCTCTTCTGACCTCCTTGGGCATAAGGCATGCAAGCGGTGCACAGACATACATGCACAAAAAACACTTGTGCACATAAAATCAAAATAAATAAACAACCTTCTGGGCTAGAGAGATAGCTCAGTGGGTAAGGCACTTGCTGTGCAGTATGAGGATCAGGTTTAGATCCCCAGAACCCACTCAATGCCAGATGGGCGGAGTGGCCCACCTAGTCATATGGGTAGCTCTGGGTTTCATTGAGAGACCTGCCTCACTGAATAAGGTTGAGGTAACTGAGGATGATTCTTTCACATGTGTGTACACCGTATACATGTTTGCCCAAACACATGCAAACATGCATGCACACACAGGCACATACCACTAACGTATGTGAATGAATAAGAAACTTTATATGTTCATTTAAAAAGGACTAGAAGTGTTTATACACAAAAATGGTGTCTACTTGGGTGGTAACATAGAAAGTTACGTTGTTATTGTGCCTGTTTTGAGGCAGGGTCTTTCTGCATAGCTCTGGCTAGCCTGGGACTCAATAATGGAGCAAGCTAACTCTGAACTCACAAAGGTTTGCCTCTGGTGCCGGGATTAAAGGCGTGTGCACCATGCCTAACTGTGTTTTATCTTCTTCATCCTTCATCCTTAAAACAAAAAGCCACAGCCTGTATTTGTAACTGTGTTGTTTTTGTTTTGTCTTATTCTGTAGCCCAGGCAAGCTTTGAATTTGGCAATCCTCCTGCCTCTGCCTCCCCAGTGCTGGGATTACCGATGTGTGTATTACATTTTTTTTTAAGAAAAAAAATTACTTGTTTTCTAGGAAAAGGAAAATCAAACCAGCAAGCAGGCTAAGTCTAACCTGAGAGACACCCTTAGCGTGGCCCTGAGCCACTCGCAAGCATTCCCGTTCTCCATGGAACTGACTTCCATGTCTCTGTGGTTTCAGGGGCTGCAGCTGGCACCTCAGACCTGCTCCCTTCCCCGAGCAGCTCCTTGAACTGGACTGCTGGCCTCCCCACCGACAACGGCCATGACAGCGACCAGGTCTTTGAGTTCAATGGCACTCAGGCAGTGAGAATCCCAGATGGCGTTGTGTCCCTTGACCCCAAAGAGCCCTTTACGATTTCTGTGTGGATGCGGCATGGACCTTTTGGCCGGAAGAAGGAGACAATTCTCTGCAGTTCAGACAAAACAGGTTGGTTGCATCCCTGCGCCGGCTGGTATTCTTCTGTGTTCCCTCACAGGGACTAATTCCTCCACAGATAATGCTCTCTATTTTATGCTGGGGACACTTTGTCCTTAGAGAGATAGCACCAGCCTGGGGAATTTATCTTGAGTTCTCAGTAAAACCCATGTGTATTGGTTCCTAACCCCTGTCTTGGCTCAGCTAGAGGTTCATTTATGCAGATAAAACATGTCTTTAAATCTACTCAAGAAACTGTCCTTACTCCTCCTGGGACCTGGAGTTGGCAATTCACCCATAGACGCTGTCTTTGCAGACATGAACCGACACCATTACTCGCTGTATGTCCACGGGTGCAGACTGATTTTCCTCCTCCGTCAGGACCCATTGGAGGAGAAGAAATACAGGCCTGCGGAGTTCCACTGGAAGTTGAACCAGGTGAGTAAATAGAAACCTTGCTAGGTGTCAACCTCTTGGGATGTGACCGTCTGCAGGACATCATGGTTTGTGTATCTGTGGGTCACAGGACAGCAGATCAGATCCACTTAACTCCTTCCTGCCGAAGCCCACCTTTTCCCGTGTGTGCGTTTTACAGAAAAATAATAGCGTAAATATTATCTTCTTTGTGGACCAGAAAGATGACTTACCAGGTAAAGGAACTTGCCACGAGGCCTGACAACCTGATTTTGGTCCCCAGAATGCATACACATGATGGAAGGAGAGGACTGCCTCCCACAAGTTACCTTCTGATGTGTACACATCATAGCATGTGTGTACGCGCACATACTCATTTCCAAAGTTAAATGTGAAAAAGAATGTGATTTAAGCTGAAAATACAGTTATGCTATATTGAGTGTGGAAATGGCACTGAAACCCTTCTGTTTAACTTCTTGGTCACTGTTTGAGCAGGCGCCACCGTGTGGTTGTATGTGGTTCTGGGGATTACTGCCACTGCCAGGGCCCTGTGTGTGGCCCTTCCCTCAGCCTGCCTGTCCATGTGGATGAGCAGTTGACAGAGAACATGCACTCACTGTCGTGCACCCTTTTTTGAGACTGATGATTATTATCCTGGCTCAGAAGTGAATGGCTGGCACTTGGGAGCAGAGGCAGATGCCATCGAGTCCCAGTCTAGTCCGAGAACAGTCTGGGCTACATAGTGAAACCCTGCCACGAAATGGGGGGTAGGGGAGGGAATAGCTAGTTGATAGCCTGACCCAGTTTTTAGGAGCTAAGTGTCCAGCTTGCTGCTAGGGAGACCTGTGGATGCCGCTAAGGGTAGAGAATTGCTCAGCCCTTGTTAGCGTCCCTGGCCTGTGACGATTTGAAATGCCCTAGCAATGATGAAATTGACCTGCTCCTTTCTGGTGGGATGTGTTTGCTAAATACTTTCTTGCTAGATTTTTAAAAATCCTTTTCTTTTCAGGAAGTCGTTCCTGACACATGACTCATTTCCCACATCCTGCTGTTGCTCAGGGTTGCGTCTTCGGCCGCACAGCTGGTTGACATGTCACGCATTCTTTGCCTTGCCTAGGTCTGCGATGAGGATTGGCACCACTTTGTCCTTAACGTGGAATTCCCAAGTGTGACTCTCTATGTGGACGGTGTGTCTCACGAGCCTTTCTCTGTCACAGAGGATTACCCACTTCATCCAACCGGGATAGAGACTCAGCTCGTGGTCGGAGCTTGCTGGCAAGGTAACAGTTGCTGGCCTCCCATCCCCCGGCCGTGGGAACTAACACCTCCTTGCTGCGTTGTGACTGTGTCGGGGTCAGATTCTTAGTAGCTCTCCTCTTTACCCACGTGTCCTCGTGTCTGTGTGCAGCCTTTTAGAGGACACGACTGATGTCATTGGTAGTTGATGTCACCTTTCTTGAACCCTAGAACAGTGACATATAGGGAAAGCATGATTAGGGAACTAGCATATAAATCAATCTGATTATTAATTATTGATGTCTGTGAAGCGACGCAGAAATGTGAAGGATACAGAAGAGTCTGGGCTGTAGGCTTCTTCTATAGAACTTAGCCCTTGGTAGCTCAGCAGGAACCTGGTTGAGTGAGGGAGCAATTGGAGAGGCCAGGTTGCAAACCACTGCCTTGAACAATATATATTTGCAGAATCTCAGGCAGCCAGTTAAGTTGAAATAGTGGCCAGCACACTCTGAACTTGTGCAGTGATACCCATGATGTCCTGTTAATGGGCGAGACAAAGCTTTAACGGCAGGGCCAGAAAAGACCGGAATTTGAAAGGGCTTTGGCGATAGTATGCGGATCCCTGCTCTGCTGTACAGTGATGAGAAAAGACCCATGATTCTGCGGGTGACAGGGTCACAGTCACTGTCCACTGCTGTGGTTATAGCCTTTATTTATAGCCAAAGGAAATAAGTTAGTGGGAATGAACATTAGCTGTCCAAGTTCATGGAGTGTCAGTGTGCCCTCCTGTGACCCTTGGATCCCACATCATTTCAGGGTTGGGTGCTAGATGACCAGACCTAAGATAGATTTTTCTCCCCGTGGGAAGATAGAACCTTGACTTTGGTTAGAAAGGTATAAATGCATCTAATTCCAAAATTTGTTTATTTTAGGAGAACTTGAATTTCATAGTTTCTCTCTAGATTCTTTCAGACACAGAGGAATAAGCTAGCATGTTGAGGTGACCCTCTTCAGTAGCCCCCAGGGTTACCGCTGCTCTATACATGTGTCTGTGAAAAAATGGGATGTGAAGCCAAAGACTGGGTTGCAAGGCACACAGGCAGTTTAAGTTTAAATTCAAATGTGGTGTAAGAATCAAAACACAAGCACAAGCCAGAACGAAGCTTTCTATTCTGGTGGTTTCATTGTTTTGGTTAAGTAGGCCGCCCTGCACTGTCCTTCTCTGGTCACGGTGGCGCTGCCATCAAGGCNTTTTCTCTCTTTTGACTTTTAACTGTCGCAGCTTTTTCAGTCTGACAGCCATTTCCATACCAAACCAACACACATTCTTTTTTTCTTTCGTCTACTTTTTTAACATTTTATATGTCGTGGATATTTTGACCCGTATGTATGCCTGTGTACCAGGTACATGCCTGGTGCCTGTGGAAACCAGAAGAGGTCCAGGTCCCCTCGAATCAGTGCAGCAGGTGGTTGTGAGCCACCCCAGGGGTGCTGGGAATTGAACTTAGGACCTCTGGAAGAGCAGCCAGTGCCCTTAACCACTGAACCGTACTCTAGCCCCTACCAACACAAGTTGTTTAAAATTCAGTTCACATGCAGAAAGGTGCCCTCTGCCTTTCAGTGAATGTGGAAGCCCACTCCCTCCCTGCCAATACAATGTGGGAAGGGTGGGCCCTAGGCAGCAGCAGTGTCACCTCTAACTGTCATAGAGAGATCACAGTGGGTGGCCACGGAGGTGCAAGATGGCTTCACAGGTCTGACATCACCCCAAGACACATCTCCACACTTGGTGCATGGGAGGATACCTAGGCAGACTATAGTGGCCACTGTGGAGGCATTTCCTCCACAGTGGAGTACAGAATGTGTGGGTTCTGGGCCCAGCCACGGGTGTGTGTCCACCAGCAGGGCTTCAGGTTTTGCACCCTGATCTGCAGCTATAGAGATTGTGGCTGGTGAGTGCCCGGGCCTGCTACAGGTCGTTTATCTGGGTGAGACCCTTAGCCAGCCTCCCTCTTAATGTCCTCTTTACTCTGTCGTGTAAAATCCAGAAAGTACAGACACATGTGTTTTCATGTGCTACACTCTGGACCCTGGTGTGGGCCCTCCCATTTTGTCCGTGTGTTCCGCTTCCCTGTTTGGAGGGAAGAAGCTAGTGGTCCAGGAGCCAGCGCCACTGCCGGCCAGACCTCCTGGGAATGCGTTGTTTGTTCTGCTAAGCAGATGAGTTTGGTGTGCCTGCTTTTTTGCCTTAACTGGAATCTGGTTTGTGTTCTGGCAAGGAGAAGAGGTGATGGTGTAGAAAAGAAAAACCCTCACATGAAGCGTTGGGAGGGTCGCTACTGGGGAAATGTCACCCAGGTGAAACACGTCCCGGATGTCAAGAGGGACTTTGTTTTCTGGGGCTCATGTTTGGCTGCTGGCGCCTGAGGTCCCACATGAAGGCCTAACCTCTCGGTCTTGTCTGCTGTCTCTGTCTTGCCTTTGCAGAGTATGCAGGAGTCGAGAGCGGCAATGAAACTGAGCCTGTGACTCTGGCCTCCACAGGTTGCTGGACACCCCTACCCCACCCCGTTCACTATAGTGTTTCCTTTAAAGATGGGGCATTGATTCATTTCACCTGTCGCATGAGATGAGCAAATTGCATTTTGATCCTGGACACCATTTCAGCTGCTTGCCCGCATCGAGCTTCCTCATTGCTCCTGGGACTTCCTTACCTGCCCCTGTCGACCCTGCACCCCCCATGGCTGCACTTTGGGGGATATTAGTGCCTCCAGTTCCCCACGGCCACCGCACGAGGCGCCCATTATAATTCCTCAAGCTGGGTTTCAGGGGGCACTTTATGGTGATCGTGTGGCTAAGCCACAGGAAAGGAAAAGAGTTTTTCCGTTGTCTGTCACGATTGATACTGAATTCTAAACAGAAATAGCGGTCCCTAGGGATGACTTGCCAGGCCAGGGCCCTGTTCTTCGTTAGTGTAAATGCCAGCTGTAGTTTGTGGCGCTTTGTTGTGGGCTGCCAAGGTCTCTCCTCTGGGGTTTGGTTCCTGTCATCCTTAGAGACAGAACTCAACAAAAGAGCTTCCCGAGGGCAAAGATGGCTCCATGTGTGAAGCCCTTGCTATGCAAGCGTGGAGATGAGAGTTCAGAGCCCTAGCACCCGTGCAAACGCCGTGTGAGCCTGGCACCAACTTGTATTGCACCAACAACAATTCTGTTGATTAGAAGTGATTGTCTGAGCAAGCTAGCTAGTTAGACTAGCTCTGTAGGCGAGCTCTGGGCTCACCAAGACGCCTGCCTCAAGGAAAAGGTAGAGAGCAGCGAAGGAAGATTGCCAGCCTCAGCCTCAGGTCTACCCCACACATGCACACACATGTACCCAAATACATGAGCATGCATACTGTACACACATAATGTGCATATACACATGAATACTGTACACTTGCGCACATACACACAAATCTCCCTAGAAGGCCTTAAATACTTTTATGTGTGGACTCAGAATTCCAGAGTTCCTGCCCCCCCCACCTCCACTCCTGTGTCTTCAGAGTCAGGGAAGGCATCCCGCAGTGTGCTCAGCCAAGTAGGTGTTAGTAGATGAACAGCTAGTGCTAAGGAGGCAGTGTCCCTGTGCACCTTGGTCATAGTACTGGGTTGGTCACCATCATCAGAGTAGCAAGATATAGAAGGGGCCCCTGGGCATCTAGGCTCTGGGTGAGGGAACCCCCCACCCCAAGCTTCTCTCTTCTCAAGGCCATGTGCATGATCATAAACAATTTAATTTTTTCATTGCGCTTCCATGTAGATTGCAAGGCTAACAGGGTTTGGTCTGAACTAACTTGCATGTCCATCCATCAAGCTGCCACCACTGGTAACAGCCTGAGCGATAACCAGGAACTGTGAGCTGCAAGCCTAACGTCCCGCCTCCTCCTCTCCCCCAGGTGGTGACCTGCACATGACACAGTTTTTCCGAGGTAACCTGGCCGGCCTCACAATCCGTTCTGGGAAGCTGGCGGATAAGAAAGTGATTGACTGTCTGTATACCTGCAAGGAAGGGCTGGACTTGCAGGTCCCTGAGGATGGCAGCAGAGGCGTGCAGGTAAGCGTCACCTCATCTCACCCTTAGCCTAGCCCGCTAGGAGTGGGGCCCGCCAGGGTAAGGCAGAGGTGGGTGAAAGGATTTTTTGGTTTGTTTTTGTTATTCGAGGGAGGGTCTCTCTGTGTAGCCCTGGCTGCCTGCAATTCATGCTGTAGGACCAGACTGGCCTCAGAGATCAACCACCTCTGCCTCCTGGGTGCCTTTATCTGGCTGGGGGTGGAGGGATTTTACTCTGGGGATGAAAGAGCTCAGCGATTCAGTCGGGCTGATCGCTCCACCGTCTCTTAAGGCTTTGGCTCCTCTCGGCTGCAACCTTGTTCCCAATGCTAGTGTGATGATTTCAGATCCATGCGAGCTCCAGTCAGGCGGTGTTGACCTTGGAGGAAGACGACGTTGGCCAGCTGGATAAGGCCTTGCAGCACGTTTCCTATCTGAACGCAAGGCAGTTCCCCACGCCCGGCATCCGCAGACTCAGAATCACCAGCACGGTCAAGTATGTCCTGACGGGAAGCAGGGAGTGTGTTCCCACTTCACTGACCTGTGGGCGGAGTGTGTGTGTGCCCTTAGACTTGCCTTCCCCTCTAAGGGAGGGTGAGTCATTACTTCATCTTGCAAAGCCTGCGTGAGGAATTAAATTTCTCCCGACCACAATGGGAAGTTTATTCCTGGAGTGGCCACCCTCTGTCCCTTCCGAGCCTCACACAAACCTTTGATGGGTGGCTGCCTCACAGTTCTCAAAGCCTTCAACCTTCTTTTTCTCCCTCCCTGCTTCCCTGACAGGTGTTTTAATGAGGCGGCTTGCATCGAGGTGCCCCCAGTTGAAGGCTACGTGATGGTTTTGCAGCCAGAGGAGCCTAAGATCAGCCTGAGTGGGGTCCACCACTTTGCCCGGGCAGCTTCTGAGTTTGAGAGCCCAGAGGGAGTTTCCCTCTTCCCTGAGCTCCGAATCATCAGCACCATCACCAGAGAAGTGGAGCCTGAGGGGGACGGGGCCGAGGACCCCACAGGTAACAGCTGCACCTGGGCCTGCCAGCCCCCTCATGGGCCCTTTTTCTGTGCGGTTCTGGGATTTAATGTTTCTGTACTTGAGTCTGCTTCTGAAACCTGGCTGCGGGTAGAGTCTATACATCACTTTTTGGTCAGACATCAGATTTTAAGATGTAGCTTGAGGGCCAGCCCACAGGAAGACAGTGTCCCCACCATTCTTACTGGGGACTCACTAAGTTCTGTTTATTGACTGAGCTGTTTCTGGGCCTGGGACCCGGGCTTTCAACATGCTAGCCTTATGTCCACCACTGCCTATAATCCCAGCACCCCACGTCTTGACAACGACTCCTCGCTTCAGTCTCAGTCCCTAGACTCTGGCTGTGAGCCTGAGATGTGGCTGGGGATTAGGGTTGACTGGCATTGCCCACACCGTAGCCTCTGCTATTTCTGGTCGGCCATTTCTGCAGTTCAAGAGTCCCTGGTGTCAGAGGAAATTGTGCATGACCTGGATACCTGCGAGGTCACAGTGGAAGGGGAGGAGCTGAACTCAGAGCAGGAAAGTCTGGAGGTGGATGCAGCCCGCCTCCAGCAGAAGGGCATCGAAGTGAGCCACTCCGACCTGGGCGTGGTCTTTACAGGTGAGGGGCTGGAGCTGAGCAGAGGGTAACATGGAAAGGGGAGGCTCTTGCTGCCTGCAGAGGTGGACTGACATTCGCTTCACACCACTGCCCTTTTGCACGATGGGGGGAGAATGGGGGGACTTGGGGAGTGGGACATAGGCAGTGCTGTATGCAGGGTGAGCTGGGCACATAACGGCACAGGCCCCTGGATGGAGAAATGCTCCTACTTGCCTCAGAAAGCCACAAGGGTGTGGCCATTGGCTCAACTGACCCAAGTGCATGACTTCAGGTACCTGGGCCCACCCAGGCTCCAAACTTAAAAGCCACTCACCTTTGACACCCCCCAGGTGTGGACACCATGGCAAGCTATGAGGAGGTCTTGCAACTCCTGCGCTATCGGAATTGGCACACCAGGTCCCTGCTTGACCGGAAGTTCAAGCTCATTTGCTCAGAATTAAATGGTCGCTACCTCAGCAATGAATTCAAGGTGGAGGTGAGTCCAGCCCCCCCCAAGGGCCAACAATAGAAGGTACTCAAGTGTCCTGACTCTTGGTCCCAAGGTGGCTTTGTTCACACTGTGGGCTGCCGGCAGGGTTCACACGCAGGCTTGCAGTGGCTTGGAGACCTTGGCTAGAGGTAAAGGGTGAGTGTATGTCTTTAGGAGGGGCAAGGTTGCTCCTTGGGGTCCACATGGGAAAAAACCTTAGGGAAGCAAATGGTCTTGGCAGCTGTGTTGGCTCGCCACCGGCTGGGTGTGCCGACACTAGGCCGTAGTCACTCTGAGGTCACAGCAGCTGGCAGACATTTACTCTCTGCTGCAGCCGACTTTATCAGCCAGGGCCTCTGTGGTCTGGAGAAATGGACTCAGTTGTTCTGAGCAGTCCACTGTCTCCACCATGACCTAAGTGGTGTGCTAAGGCTCAATTTAGAATGTTGGCAAGCGTTTTACCTGATCCAAAGGGTAGCTGGTTTGAAAAGCAACAAATGGTGATTGGTCTGCCTCTCCTACAGCCGGGTTAGTGGGGAAGGTGGTCTGAGCAGGTCCCAGGTGATCTGGGCTTGTTTTCTTCGCTGATGCAAATGTTTTCTTTTCTAAGCTACACTATAAATAAATGTTCGACAAGCACTGTTTCTGGGATGTGTGACACTCACACATCAGTTGACAGGTTCTTTTCGATCTTTTTTCTGGTCACTGGAAAAAAGTTTGTTCCCAGTTTGTTCCCAGCCTGGAGGCCTTGGAGCAGCACAGCTTCGCCTGATTGACTTCATGGTCGCTGGTCAGGTACACGTGCGACGCCAGCCTCAGTGATCTCTTTGTCCTCTGCAGGTGAATGTGATCCACACAGCTAACCCTGTGGAACACGCCAATCACATGGCTGCCCAGCCACAGTTCGTCCACCCTGAACATCGCTCCTTTGTTGACCTGTCTGGTCACAACTTGGCCAATCCTCACCCATTTGCAGGTAGGGCTCCCAGGAAGTCCCTGGCATCCAGGCAGGGTCCACATGGGTCCCCCCACTAAACCTGGCTAGAAGCACAGCTCCCCCNCCCCGTACTGTCACATACAGAAGGCAGCTTACCACAGCCGCAGAGTGGAAGGTGAGCGAGGCCCGGCTGCCTTAGTGTTTCCCCCTAGTCTTTGAGGATCAGGTGAAACACTGTGACACATTCATTCTGACCTTAGTTTAGGCAGCCAAGGGTGGGACAGCTATCTGGGAAAGCAGTATCACAAAAGCTGAATCCGGTCTTCAATCTCCTGGCAGTTGTCCCCAGCACCGCGACCGTTGTGATTGTGGTGTGTGTCAGCTTCCTGGTTTTCATGATTATCCTGGGGGTGTTTCGGATCCGAGCTGCCCATCAACGAACCATGCGGGACCAGGACACGGGGAAGGAGAACGAGATGGATTGGGACGACTCGGCCTTGACCATCACCGTGAACCCCATGGAGGTAGGTGCCCCCAGACTGCAGAGCACCAGAGACCCATGCAACCATGGCTCCTCGTGTCCTTGTATGTGTCATGTACTCTGCGCATCGGGTCTGTGCGATTAGGGGGTCTTCAGTTGAGGAAACCTGGGCCCAGAGACCTTGCTGAAGGTCACACTAATTAGCATAGGTAGGCAATTGGTGCTCTCTGCTTCTTTACCCCAAGATGTTTCTGGTGTAACAGGACGAATCTCCATCCCTCAGCATTGAGCACCCCGTCCCTAGGGCGTGGATACCGAGTTGCTGATGCATGCTTCGCTGCCCCATGCACTTAGCGCCAGTGCTGCTCAGCCCCTGTAGGGCTAGCCTTACACCATCATCTCTTTCCCAGACGTATGAGGACCAGCACAGTAGTGAGGAGGAGGAGGAAGAGGAGGAGGAAGAGGAGAGCGAAGATGGGGAGGAGGAGGAGGAGATCACCAGTGCTGAGTCAGAGAGCAGTGAGGAGGAGGAGGGTGGCCCCGGGGACGGCCAGAACGCCACACGACAGCAGCAGCTGGAATGGGACGACTCCACGCTCAGCTACTAAACACCCGCCTCGACACCTGCTCTCCAGAACTCTCTCCTAGCCATCTCCCAGCCCCACAGGTCCACGATGTACAAAATCATTTTGGCCAGCAGGTCTGCAGACCCCCCCCCATCGCCTGAACATCCGCCTGTGCGCAGTGTGTGGGGCCCTAGGCTCCGCCCTCCCTGCCCATCACACTTGCAGTTTTGCTAGGAGCTGGCACTTCCTCCCTGGCCACGTCTGGGTGCGGTGGCCCCACAGCTTCTGGACCCCAAATGTGGCTGGAGTCCTGTCGGTCCGGGAGAGGGGCCTTGGCACCTCGTACCTCCAGAGACACCGCAGTAATTGGACTGGCTGACAAAGGGTAAAAACACTGTTCCCACCCAGTCATCATTTTTCTTCTTTATTTTTAAAAGTTTTTATTTTTTTTCAAACTAGTGCATGTATAAAATGGGAGAATGGGGGTTAATATGTAGATGACCAACTGGCTTTTTAATATTTTGTAAATAAACTGGGATTCTTTGTGTTCTCCTGTGCTAGTATAGCCCAGCACAGGAATGTAAAGTGAAGTCAGACACAGGCCCAGGAGGAACTCTCCTCCCCCTTCCTCACAAGAGACCAGGTTAGAGAGGTCCGGGTCACTTGGCCCTTGCTGGGGTCTCTACAGTCACGTGGCAGGGGCCACAGGCTTCCAATGCTGCTTGGAGGACCAGACCCGAGCACCCCAACCACATTAGAGGCTGCAACAGCCAGGTAGTTGCCAAGGCCCCTGGCCTCTCGTACACTCCGGTGATCGGCAGCCACCTCGCTGTGCGGCCTCGTGGTTTCTGCTTATTAAATATGTCTCCCTGTTGGTGAAAATGTGTAGCTCATGAGAACTGACAGCAATTCTGCAAGACACTTGGGCTCCTTGATCTGAAGACAACAGGCCTGAGTAAGTCTACACTGCAACATCCAAAAGGAGATCCTGAGGCCCAAAGACAAAGTGCTAGAATGTTCTCCTCCCTAGAGGCCCCCATGGGATGCCCCCTTGCTGTCAGGGTGTGGGATAAGACCCAAGCCCCCGTAGCTAGGTAGAGTCTCGTTGCTTGGTGGCGAGGTAGGAGACAGCGTCTAAGCCCACAGCACTCAGCTCGCCATGTACAATCACAGTTAGACTTCTCTCTCTGGGGGTCTCTGGCCCTCGCTGCTAGTTTTAAGGATGCCAACGGCTGTGCTGTCTATGGCACACCCTCCCATGTCTGGTCCCTGTAGCTGTCTTATTAGACGATGGGCAGATGCTGATGGGGAGAGGGACATCTTCATGTGTCGGTAGCTGCAGCGTCTGTCCCCTTTAATATGTGTATATTGATGCTAGGTCAGGAAGTGTATGCATTATAATAAAGTTCTGGTTCTAACTCGAGCCTGAGTGTGGGGTCTGTTCTGTCACTTCCTTTTTTGGGGGATGGGGTGGTTGAGACAAGATCTGCTGTGGAGCCCTGGCAGGCTGACCTGGAACTTCCTGTCTAGACCAGGGCTGCTCACGAACTTACAGCAATCCTCCTGCCTCTGCATGCACAGTGCTGGGATTGCAGGTGTCCACCACACCTGTGCCAGGATTTGTTTCGGTTGTTATGGTATAGAAGAAGGCATCAGGGGCTTCGTACGTTCCAGGCACGCGTTCCACCCCTATACCGGGTCCCCAGCCCGCCCCCTGCTTCTTTTGGAGCCGAGAATGTAAGAACATAGAAAGCCTTTTATTTCTTTCCACCTATCTTTACCTGTCATGTCAAGGTGGCACAGATGTCTCAGCCCACATCAGTGGAAGGAAGTCCACTTCCCACACACAAACATGAAATGACTTAAAAAAAATAGAAAATATTCTTACAGCCAGGTGCACAGACCATACACTAACTCAAAGGCTGAACGTGTGCAGTCTGCACCACACCAGGGAGCACCCAGACTCGTTTCAATAAATAACTTGGCAGGCACGCACGCATACACACGCTCTCTCTCTCTCTCTCTCTCTCTCTCTCTCTCTCTCTCTCACACACACACACACACACACACACACGAGCGCATTTCCTATCTCAGCATTGGTGGGGGGCAGACTGAGGGTTTCAGCAGCTACTATGGACTAAGCAGGTTTTTCATGGAGGTACAAACTGCTGCTGGACCCTCAGCTCATGAACAGGGGGGCACTGGCACCTGGCCTCCTTGAGCCATGTTCTGGGCTGCTGGCGACACAGCTGTGAAGGGTCTGCAGGTCTCAGAATGATACCGAGAGATCCAGGTCCTGAGGTGGCAGCCGATCCATGGAGATGAGCTCGCGATGCTGCACGGAGCATGCTGGACCACCGAGCTGTGTCCCCAGATCACTGAGCTTCTAAAAGCCCAGGTACCTAGCTCCATCGCTAGAGTGACTTTGGGAAGCCCTGGAGGAGGCTCAGACCTGCATTTCTAGAGTCGTTCTGATCTATTCCTTTTCAAGGATGAAAGCCCAGGCTGCTTGGAATTTTGCCCTCACTCTTGTTCTCCCTTCAGAACCTGGCTCTCCAGCTGCCTTTCGATAGCTCTGGGAGAGATCCTGCCTGTCCCTAAAGCTGCCTTTGGGTGTGGCTCACACTCATTGTACAGTGGACTCTGTTCTTACTTGCCTTTGTCTTAATTCGTGACCACACTGCCCTGAACCAATTGCCAGTTTTGAGTATTTTGAAGACTGGCACATACTATTCATAGTGGGGGGCCAGGTCCTTCTCCCAGCCATAGAGTTCTGTACATAGTTTGGCTATCATTTTCTTACCCAAAAATAAAAGGTGAGGGTGTCCCCATATCCAAGAGGTCACTTCAGCAGGGCAGAGCACATGTGCCTGAGTCTAGAGTGTGCCCTGACTTCCTCGGGAGCTGCCAGATGCTTGGTTGATGGAGGTCGCCAAAGGTGGGCCACACAAAGGTGGTAGAGGTGAGCTGAGGATTGAGGTGTCTGTCTGGATGGGAGGCACCAGGTCACTGCCAGGCTTGCCCCAGGCAGCCTAGCGGGGAGCCTGGGAAGAAGGCCTCAAGAAGAACTCTTTGCTGGACCAAGATCCACAGGTTGGAAGACTCGGGGTGCTATCCTCAAGGCGTTGCTTACAGTGCTGACGGGGGGTGGGATGAGGGGTGTCCCATGAGGACATCACCCCCCCTCCACAAAGACAGTTCCATTTATGGCTGTTTTGTTCCTTAAACATTTTGAGTCATAAATAAATAACCAGTGTAAACAAGAGGCAAATGTGTGGTTCCTCCCCCGAGGAACGGTTCAGGTGTCGTGGCCTCTTTGATGACCACTGAGCATGCCTAGTCCCCAAGTCAAGACAGTTTACCTCTGGGGCTGACAGCCAGGAGGGAGCCACTGTGTGGCAACCAGGGGAGGGCCCCTTATTGCCTGTTATCCTTGGACACATTGTGCGCCAGCCAGTTGACTTTGGTTTTCCAGCTCTCCCGTAGGGCTTCATTGAACTTCACCCGGAAGTGCTTGAGCGCCTCTTCCTCTGTCTTCCCTAGTGCCAGAGAGTCCTAGACAAACACGCAGCGGGAAGACACAGAGAGGCCCTGTTCACTCTGTTACACAATCTATAATGAAGCCTAAGAGAAGTTAAATTCCCTCTCAAAGGGAAAGCGCTTTACTCAGACCCGCAAGCCCCGATGGCCCACCCANCCCATTGCTCAAGTGTCTTGAGCCAGAAGCCTTGGAGTGTTAGGTGGCCTTCAGGGAATGCCCTGGCCAGTTCTGTGGCCTATTACCATCTCACTCTGCTCCACTGACCACAAACTGAGCGTGTGGGACGGAAGCAGTTTATAAGATGTAGAAGAGATGTTATTTCACACAGCTCGTGCGTGTGTGTGTGTATGTGGTGTGTGAGACACCTGTGAGAGACGGGAATTGACTAAGGAAGGTCACCACATCTCATACCAGCCTGACAAAGTCCAGCAAACTGGAGCACTCTGGCCACTTCCCAGCAGACCCCACTGCTAGGTCAGGGATGGCATGTGTCCCCTCCCCCCCATGAGCATTGCTACTCTCAAGAAGTCTACCAATGGGCCCCTTCTAGGACTCAGCCTGCCCAGGCCAGCCTTGGGAAGCAGAGAGCCCTGGAGTAGGTCTCGACTCAGCCTTGGCTTGAGTCGCTGCTTAGGTTTTTGTCTACCTGACAAACTAGAGACATCTGGGACGAGAGACCTCAACTGAGGAACTGCCTGTAGGTAGCCCTGGGAGGCATTTTCCTTGGTGAGTGACTGATGTGGAGGGCCCAGCCCACTGTGAATGGCACCACCTCTGGGCATGCAGTCCTGGGTTGCGTAAGAAGGCAGGCTGAGCAAGCCATGGGGAGGGACTCATGGCTTCTGCTCCAGGGCCCACTCCTGATGAACTACAGCTGTTAGCTGAAGTAAACCCCTTTCCTCCCCGTGTTGCTTGTGGTCACGGTCTTTATCACAGCCACAGGAACCCCATGTGGGCACTTACCTTGAGATACTGGATATCTTTGGAGCAGCTAAGCTCAGGCAGACCTGCGGCACGCATCAGAGCAAAGAGATGGAGGAAGAGCAGCCCATGGCGTCGCAGGATGGTGTAGGCGCGTTCACAGTAGCCGCGGAACCTGCAGGTGAGGGAGGCAGAGTGGGTGAGGTCCTGGGTTCTCACTATCACTCCCGGGCCAAGGCCAGTGTTTACACTTTCCCCTGAGCCGCTGCTCCAGTGACAGCTGTACCAAAGCCCCTAGGTCCCCAGGCTGACCTCCTCACCCTCTCCTACAGGCTACCCCCCACGGGAGGGACCGGGAGACAGTGTCTCCATCCGTGGCCCTTCACCTGGGGTCCCTGGGGTCCAGGATCAGTGGCAACACCCTCACCTTTCAAATTTCTCACTGTTATTAGTTTTCCCCTGTTGGATCACGTGGACAAAGTCATAGGTGAGAATGAAGGGAACTCGCTCACGGTTGATTCCAAACTTGGTCTTGAAGTTCCCCAGAAAGTGGCCAAAATCGATATGGAACAGCTGACGGGAAGGGAAAGGTACAGAACAAGAAGTCAGAAAAGACGGACAGGGCGTGTGTCTCAGGAGTAGCCCTGGGCTGGTGTGAGCTGGATTCGAACCTCAGGGACCCAGGGGGGCCAACAGGCCAAGACTGGAGGTTAGGCCGCCTACCCACCCCTCCCTACCTGTCCACTCTCTCGGATCATGATGTTGTCACTATGTCGGTCACCGATGCCCAGCACATACGTGGCCACACAGTAGCCAGCACAGGAGAGGGTGAATTCCTCAATAGCTCGATCCAGGGCTTCCCTGAGTGGGGAAGATCGAAAGTCACGGCCACACCATAGGTAGAGGCTGCTTCTCTCCCTCTAGAGTCTAGCCTTTCAGCTTGCTTTACTCAACAGATGTAGAATGCACTGTTTCACAGCCTAGGCTACCTCCCTGATCTTGAACCTGTCCCCCACTGCCCATGAACACCATGGGTAGAAGCTGGGGCTGAGCAGAGGCAAGGAGGAGAGATACAGCTCACAGGCAGTACCAAGGCTCCAGGCATTCAGTGGAATCCTGCTTAGACACTCCAGGCTTGGCAAAAGTCCCAGATGGTTTCAGTTGTCCCAAGCAATATATGTAGAATATCCCAGGTGAGCCCACTCGAGCCCACTCAGAATGGCGGATGTCCCGAAGCCTTGAGCCTTGAGTGGCATCACATAGCCATCGGCAATCGGCACGTGCTGACTCAGACTCAGGCTGGCTCCACAACTATGCCACAGTCAGAGGTCACAGCCCTTCCTCTTACCTTGTCTCTGATAGGCCCACCCATCTCACATCACGCCTCGCAGGAAGAAGGCCTGAAACCTACCCGGGGTTCTTGGACTTGAGCCAATTAAGCAGGGCGTCCTTGTTGAAGGCAGCTGTGGCTGCCATGTTGCTCTTGTTCAGCTGGATGTTGGCAATCGTGTCCGAGTGGAGGACCACCTCAATGAGGCCTGTGCGGTCTCCAGTGGGGAGGCAGCCATAGGGCGTCATCCTGTGTGAAGGGGAGGAGACTGTCATGACCAAAGGCTGTCCCTGGGGAGACATTCAAAACAGCCACAGGTTGCTGAGGACGGCGAGGACTCGGGGAGGCTCCGGCAATATCATGAGGGCTTGGGAAAAGGTTGCTGCTTTCTAAGGTGGGCAGAAGGCCAGGAAGTGCAGAGGGAGCACCTGGACGGCCTGGCCTCTCCTAGCTTTCTGTTGTCTCCCTGCACTGAGAGCAGCCCTTTCCCAGCTGACGTGGTAATGACAGTTTTGATGCCCTTTGGGATGGGCCCCCACCTCAGGTCCAGGCCTTCCTGCTTCCACAGGACATCCATGAGCTGGATCATCTGCAAAGTCAGCATGTCCTGGCGGAGGTCTGCAGTGTGGGAAGGAGACCACAGTGTCTGCTAGGCTCTGCATTCCCTTAGGTCCCAGGATTAGGCTTCCAATTCATGTCTCCAGGACTGCCCCTCGGGACAGCCCAGAGACAGGTTCCCCAGCACCTGCTCACCATCCCCGTTCTTAAAGATGATGCCCACGGTGCCAGCACTGCCCGCCTCCTCGCTGCTGTACATGATCCACAGTGGCTTCATCTTGGAGTCCATGAAGGTGCACTGCTCCACACTGCTGGCCAAAGAGTGGGGTCCACAGGTGCTCCTCCGCAGGCCCAAGGGGTGGGAGGAGCCCCAGTGGGGCCGGGTGTGGGGCTCACCAGACTTCCTCCAGCAGGGTGCTGGGATCGAGCGGAGACTGCAGGTGGGACAGGGCCTCCATGTAGGTCTCCTGGCGCATGCACATATGCATCATCTCCTTGGTTTGGGGCTTGGTGGTCTTCTGCGAGCTCACCTTCACGAAATCATTCAGTGCCTTTAGCTTGCTCAGTGCTTCCCCCTGGTGGTGACAGTGGAAAGGCAGCGGTGGGTGCCAGCCTCAGGAGGGAGGACGGTGTGGTTGGGGGGATTGGAGGGAAAGGCACACAGCCGGAAGGAGAGTCCGGGCCAAGCCTTACCTGCTTCATCAGCACCTTCATGTGGTGGGTGCTGCCTCTGCAGTAGGCCTCCATGATGAGGCCAAAACGCAGCGCCACTGACGGTACGTGCATCTCAGAGCTGGAAAAAAAATGGTACTGAGTCTTGCCTAGGACCTTACCACACATCCCCCCCCAGCCTGGGTGGGGCCCAGGGCACCCAGAACATCTGGGCCTGCTAGAAACCTAAGGTCAGCAAGCCTGAGGTCTCCCTTCCCTGTGGCCCTCAGGCTGGGGTGCATTCAGCTACCGGAGGTGCCAGAAGAGGAAGTGGCCGATCTTGCGGTTCGCCAGGGCTCGGTCCAGCAAGAATTTGGTCAACTCGCAGTCCAAGTAGGACTCATATTTGAGCACCTGCACAAGCTGCAGAAGGTACTGGAAAAGCTCATCATCCCTGCGGAGAAAGAGGGCTGACGGTCTACAGCCGGTCAGTGGCACAGTAGGAGGCAGAGGCCAGGTTCATTCCAACCCAGGACCCTTCTGGAAAAGAGGGGTGACTGTGCCCCCAGAGGTAGCACCCAGCGGGAACTCACGTCAGCTTCCTCAGGGACTTGATGGCGAAGGAGCCCACGTAGCAGTCAGGGAAGCTGAAGTCCAGCAGTTCCAGGGCGCTCAGCACAGGAAGCTCCGGCCAGGAGCACAGCAAATAGACCATCTGGGACAGCTTGGTGGTCAGGTGAGGGGTGGGCGGCAGCTGTCCATCTGCCCCGGGCTCCTTCCCTAGAATTCCCTCTCCACTCACCTGGGCCACATCCTCATGCTTATTCCACTTGGTGACCAGCAGCAGGCGGGCCAGCGCCTCTGGGAAGTGCTCCTGGACTTCATGCCGCATCTTCCACACCAGGTCCTTCTCGTGTTCGTACAGCTCTCCGGACCCCCGCCGCTCCAGGATCTCCCGCAGCTGCAGCTGCTGAAGGGCCCAGACAGGGTGAGGCCTTCAGCTCCACACCTGATCCCAGCTCCCTGCTTCCAGGATCTGAGCTCACCTCTTCCTCTGTGATGCGCCCGCGCTCGCCATGACGCCCCAGCTCCAGGATCTGCAACAAGCGTCCGGCTTTCAACACCCTGGGCTTGGGGCAGCCCCTGCAGGGCCCCAAAGCAGGACATCTACACCTCAGACCTAGCATTTGTCCTTCTCACTTGTAGAAACCGTGTTGTGCACTGCACAGCTTTGACCAGCATCTGAGCTCATGCCTATGACATGCCAGGAGCATCTTTCCCACACAGACGTTACCCAATGGCGGCCCAAATGACTCTTGGAAATCCCTGAATCGGCCTAACGATATACATACACCCTAGCAATGGGCAAATCCCAGGGCGGCCAGGGTCTACTCTTTGAAGAACTGTAGAACCAGAGTAAGGAAGGTATAGAACAATGGTTTTCTATCCATGGGTTGCAACCTCTTTGGGAGTCGAATTGACCCTTTCACAGGGGTCATCTAAGACCATCAGAAAACACAGATATTTGTGCTACAATTCGTAACAGTAGTAGTAAAATTAGTTATGAAGAAGCGAAGAAAATAATGTATGGTTGTGGGGGGCCACAGAGGAACTGTATTAAAACATTGCAGTGTTAGGAAGGCTGAGAACCACTGGTCTAGCAGGACAGGGTCCTCACTGACCTTCTCCAGAGCAGGGAAGTACACAGGATGGGGGGCCACCTCAGGCAGGCAGATGACCAGGGCCGCGGCACTCTCCGTGTTGGGGTTACTACGCACTGTACCCGCCGGGTTCAACAGCTCTCCTTTCTCATCTGAACATGGGGACAGATGGAGTTATATTTGTAAAGTCACTCGCTTTGGGACTTCCACCCCTGCTAGCTGCTCCCCTGGGGCTGGGCCCACCTGGGACAGAGGGCCACATGTAGAGACGGCGTTCCCCAGTCTTGAGCTGGTCTTTGTAGTCGAATAGCATGAGGTTGGCCCAGGCGATGGGGCAGTCCTAGGGAGGGACGTCAGTGGATTAGGGTCAGTCACAAAGCTCCCAAGCCCCCTTTGCTGATCAGGACAACCCTGAAAGCCCAGTGGGAGAAGGGAGGATTCCCAGGAAGACTCAAGGGAGGACCAACTGCTTTGTCCTAGTGACAAACCAGAAAGGCCTGTATCCCTGATCCTGGCTTCCAGAGAAATGGGAGCCTGTCCCAGCACTTGGCTCAGCTCCAGTGCACACCAGCAGGACAAGGGCCAGTTGACATGCTGGAAGTGTGACTGGGGGCCCAGCCACTCAAGGCAATAGCTACCCCAGGCCTTTTAGTCCCACCAAAGACACTTTTTACCCAGGAAGTTGCCTGCAAAAGCCCCCTGGACTACAGGTTCACAGTGGATATTCCCAAGCAGGCCATTCACAAGCTATCCCTAGAGTACAAAGGGATCCAGACTATGATGGTGCAGAGGCTTAGGGTTCCAGGCCCCCCAGGACCCCTGTCCTTAGCCTGCCTGCCTGAGGGGCACTGCAGGGAGGTCCAGATTCCTCCCAGCCAGTGCTACCCACCGCCTTCTTGGACTTCTTCTTTGTAGAGCGCGCCTTTTTCGCCTTCTCCACGACGGCATAGAGCGCGAAGCAGAGCCGAGCCATGCGCGGCAGGTCACAGATGTTGATGTCGAACTCCAGCCGCTGCTTCCACACAGGCTCTGAGCACACATTCACCTCTGAGCTGGACACCGTCTTGCAGAGCATCTCATTGCCATGGAAGAGCCCGGCCTGTACAACCAGCTGGGGGTAGGGTGAGTACCAGAAACAGAGTAAGTGAATCAGGGGACCCTGGGCCATCCCTTCCCTCGCCAGCTTCTCCTACCAATGTCCTCCTCAAATGTCCTCACTCTTAAGTAGGTCTGAATTTACTTCCTCATGGTGGGGCAGGGGGGCTGTCCCTCAGAGGGAAAGCCACTGGCCAAGAAGGACAAGAAGTCATGGGGCATGTGAGGCCACATAGACTATGCACTGATACTCAAGGCATGTCCCTTCCTACTTCAGGCCTCAGCTTCTTCAACAGGAGATGGTAATTCCAGGGCTCGCTGGCTCTAACATCCTCAGCCTGCCTGTCTTTTTGAACGATATGGGCTCCTATCCAGGAGTGCCACCAGCTGATCATCCCAGACACAGGCACCCAGCCCGCCAAGCTGGTAAAACTACGGTGCTGGGAAGGAAACCCAGACTCTCTGTGGGCTTCCCATTCCACAGATGGAACAATAATCCCTCCACCTGGAAGGCAGCTGCAAGAAAAGAGGATGTGAGGCTTGTGGATGTGCTTTGTAAAAACCAAAGAGCACAGAGCCCCTACGCTATCTTCACAGCCCAGAGGGAGCTCAGACCCCAGGGGATGAGGCAGCTACCCGTCCATGCTGCAGGCATACCCTGACCAGATGCAGCCACTCTTCCTTGCTCCTCACACCTCCCCAGACACCGCTTTCATCCCCACAACCGCCACCGAAGTCAAATACACAGAAATGGGCCCTGCCCGGTTTCCACGAATCAGGCTCTGGCTGGCTGGCTCACCCCACTCCCCTCTTCCTGTTTTGAAGCGGCTCACAACCACTCCAGTCAGGGACGCTGGGTAATGTGGTCAGGTGGCTTTCGTGTGACAGCTTCCCACTCTTCTTCCGCTGCCACCCGTCCTGGCCACAGCCACCTTGTTTGTATAGCAAACAGTGGCTCCCTCACCTGGCTCAGGAGCCCCTACCTTCATCCGCTCATCCGCATTCACTTTGCTGCCCTCCATCAGCTCAATGCAGAAAGGCTGCTCCAGGGACCACAAGGACACAGAGGAGGGCTGGGGAAGAAGGGAGGCAGGGTTGGTGGCAAGGCCCAGACACCTGTCCCCAACACTGTCTGTCTTTTACCAGAAAGCCTGTTGTGCAAATGCATCAAGGCCCCCTGATACCCCTAAGATCCACAAGAGGACAATGGAAGCGGCCCTGCGGTTCACACAGATTCCAACCAGACATGGATCACCCACCAAGGGCCCCTGAACCCAGGCCCTCCTGGTGTGCCTCCCAGCTGACTGGGGGACACTGGGAAGGAAGTACATTATCTCACCTTCTTAGCAGGGATTGGGGGAGGTTTGGTGCGTGGTTTCTGGACTTGGGGGACAGGGTTGCTCTGCTCATCCCGCATGGCGAGGATGGAGGATTTGTGGACCATGGTCAGGTGGGGAGTCAGTCCGCTGTGCAGGCAGCTGCAGATGTACTGGGATGGAGGTGCAGGGTGAGGTGATGATGGGTGGTCCCCCACTCCTTTCCTGGACAACTGGCTACCAGGAACTCGCCAAGCTGATACTACCTATCCCAAACTTCAGGAGGGGCCTTCTGTTGGTTCCCCTAAAGATGGGGTCCCTCCTCGTGCTTACAGAGGACCAGTTCAGCAAGGGGATACTCTCATGGTAACTAAAAAGGCCTGCCTCATCAGACCCAAGAGAGGCAAAAATCCAGGTCCCTTGATGCTCCCAGGGCTACACGCAGGTGGCAGGGAGGGCTCACCTGAAACTGGCAGAGTGGGTAGCTGCCATAGAGGTACTCATGCCTCCCGTTCACCTGAAGGGTATAGTCTTCAGGCTGCTCCACCAGAAGCTGCCGGAACACCGTGGCCTTTTTCCGGAGGGCACAGGCCATCAGTGCCAGGGGCATGTCCTTGGTGGACACCTGGAAGGTGAAGCTCTCCTGTGGGGAGAAGGATGTCAGCCTTCTGCTCTGCAGGCCCTGGGGCTTCTGGGGCAGAGGCAGGGCTGCCTGTCAGAGAGCCTAGGTGCTCGCTGATCAAGGCATCCCAGGAAACACTGGCGGGGGTGGGGTGGGCTGACACTATCCGGTCACTCTGCATTGTCCCATCTGCTTGGTATGGGACAGTTCTCGATGAGCATTTGTTGCTCTTGCAGAGGACCTGGGTTTGGTTCCCAGCATTCCCAGCACCCACATGGAGGCTCACAACCATCTCTAACTGCAGCTCCAGGGACTCTGATGCTGTCTTCTGACCTCTGTAGTCACCAGACACGCATGCACTTAAATACATGAGGCAAACATTCATACCCGTAAAATAAAGCAAAATAAAATAACCCCAAATTTGCCTGGTTAGACAACCAGCTAAACCCTTTGGCAGGCATGGAGAATCTGGAGAATGCCATCTTATGCGACTGGGAGAAGGAACGGAGAGTTTTAGATGACTGGGTAATTTCACAGCAGAGAAGTCCCTCATGGGCACGGCAGGTTGGATGAAGAGCTCAGGCCTGCACCCCTGGGGTTTTGAAGCCACAGCTCACCTCACTGCCCTCAAACTTCACATTGACCAGCAGGGCTCTGCTGGTGACGCGGAGGATGCCAGCCCGCCAACTCCTTGCCGAGGGCTCCAGCTGCAGGGGGAAGCTGTACTGCAGCCAGTCCTCCCAGCCCAGCTGTTGGCGGCGAGCAGCGACCTCTTCGCAGAACTGGCGCATCTTAGCGCGGAAGTCGTTCACTTCCGGGTCCCGCAGGGAATCAAACTCATGGAGACCTTTGGGGGTGCGGGAGGTCAGCACAACGCCAGGCCACGTGGGCTCAGCCTAGGCAGCTCCTACCCGCAGCAAGTATACCTTTGCCGATGAGGAGGCTGATCTGGGAGTTAATGAGCTTCTTCACACGATCACCCTCTCGCGCCACCAGGCGCAACACCGGCAGGAAGGGCTGGATGTCACACAGCCTGCGCTGCTCATCCTCCAGCTCCTGCTGCTCGGCTGTCTGGTTCACGCAGGTGAACACGTAAGCCTCAGGGTCACTGAGCATGTGGAAGAACGGCTCATACTGTGCATTTCGCCACAGCACCTGGGAGAGAGAGAGGGTCACAGTCAGCCCCTACAAGACACCCACAGAGGGCAGACGGAGACCCCAAGACGACAAAAGTTCACACCCCTGCGGACTGGCCACATGCCAATAAACTTCCTGTCTCTGTCCTCTGTGCTGGGTGTCAGGGTTTGCTGAGACTGGGGGCTGGGGCTCATGGATGACCTTTGACCACCCAGCGGGACAACCAGGTGTGACTTTTGAACACGATGATTGCTATGGACATCACTATGATCACTCACTTTGTAGACCTGGCTACTCATCAAACTCATTCCTCTGCTTCTGCTTCCCAAGTGCTGGGGCCACAGGCATGAACTGCCAAACTGGATCATTTATATAAAGTCTGCAGTCAACATTAAGATGTCACAATGTCCATTCAGAAAAAAAACCCAAAAAACAAAAAAACAAGATACAAGGGGCTGGAGGGATGGCTCCAAGGTTAAGAGCAGTTGCTGCTCCTGCAGAGGACCTGGGTTCAGTTCCCAGCACTCACATGGCAGCCCACAACCCCCTGTAACTCCAGTTCCGGGAAACCCAACAACCATGTACTAGCCTATGTGGGCACCAAGCACACACATGGTACACATACGTATTTGCATGCAAAAAATCATACATACTCAAAACCCTTTTTAAAAAGAGAAAGATACAAAAGTTCATCAACAGAATTGTCCCAAGACTCAGAGCACAGTACAAAATGAATTGGGGGCTGGCAAGATGGCACAGCAGGTAGATGCACTGTCACCAAGCCTGACAACACAAGCTTGATCCCCAGAACACACGCGATACAAAGAGATGGCAGAGTCCTGCAAGCTGTTCTCTGATCTTCCCACGCATGGCAGACATACATCCACCCACATGCATGCAAGATAGACTGATGGAGGAGGGTCATCTGTCTATGTGTTACTTTCATTGGTTAATA
>LOJH01006524.1:0-13157 GCA_001685095.1 Ellobius talpinus
TAGACCTCTGTGCATTTCTTTGGGGCTGAATGGCTGCAGGACCAGGTGGGACAGAAACCTCTGTCAATAACAAAACTCTCTTCCACCTGGGAAGGTACTTTGGTTGAATATACAGTATATTTTAAAGTCAAATAGGAGAACATAAGTTTTGCTGGGGTATTGCGTTTTCAGAAGTATACTTGACAGCAGAATTTTCCATATTCCTTAAAGGTGGCAAGTACGTTGTAAGTGGTGAGAGAAGTAGATAAAAGATGTTACCTTTGGAATCTGCCTTTCCTGTGCATCTCAGGGAGTCTGTTTTTTGCTTCTTTGCCATCTCTTCCAGGAGGCATATTCTGCTTCTCTTATATGTATGTGCCCAAATCTTCTATCATGTCTAGAGAAAAATGAAACTGAATTTCTTCCTAATGCTGTTCTTAGAGATAGAGTCTAGATAGATTTAAATCCATGGGGGGAAACGATAAGCATTATGTGCTGGCTAGGGTTTCATCAACTTTCACAAGGTAGGGTCCTTTTGGAAGAGGGGACCTCCGTTGTGAAGGAGCCCCCACCAGGTTGGCCTGTGGGCAAGTTTTTAGAGATTTTCTTAATTAATGATAGATGTACTAGGCCCCGTCAATTCTGGTGCTATCAGAACCCACCCTGGGTGCTATAAGAAAGCAAGATGAGCAAGTCATGAGGAACAAGCCAGTCAGCAGCATTCTTCTATGGCCTCTGCTTCCATTCCTGCCTTCAGATTCTTGTCCTGTTTGAGTTTCTGTCTTGGCTGTGACATGGAAGTACCAGCTGAAAGAAACCCTTTCCTCTACAAGTTGTTTTTAGTCATGGTATTTTATCACAGCAATGGAAATCCTAAGGCAGAAACTGGTACCAGGATCATGGGTGTGGTAGATACAACCATGGGTTCTTTGGAGAAATACAGTGCATTTGAAATTTGTGCTGGAAAAACCATTGAGTGCTCAGAGCTTAATGAGCTGATGTGGGGAAGCTTAGGAGGTAAGAATGTTGAGAGCAATGTGGATAATGGAAGCCTGGCTTGTGAAATTCCAGAGGGAGGCAAAGACTCTACTAGGGTCTTTGTGTGATATTTTGAACTAAAAGACACTAAAGTGAAACCTTTGCTTATCTGGGACCATATATACTGGTTAGCTAGGACTAAGAGGTAGTGGTGATTGACGAGACCACCATCACTGGAGAGATGGCTCAACAGTTAAAAGCACTGACTGCTCTTCTAGAGGACCTAGGTTCAATTCCCAGCACCTACATACATGACAGCTCACAACTGTCTATAACTCTAGTTCCAGGGAGTCCAACACTTTACATGGATAAACATACAGGCAAATCCCTAATGAAATAAAAATTAAAAAAAAATAATTGCCAGGCAGTAGTGACACATGCCTTTAATCCCAGCACTAGGGAGACAGAGGCAAGAGGATTTCTGTAAGTTCAAGGCCAGTCTATAGAGATAAACCTAGGACAACCAGGGATACACAGAGAAACTCTGTTTCAAAAAATAAAATAAAAAATAAGCAAAACCAAAACATAACAACAAAGAAGTAACTTTATTGAGGTAAAATTTTTGGGAAATGTTTTCTCAGGGTCAGGGCATGGAAGCTATGGTCCAGATGGGGCCACATCTGTACATTGTGTGGGTAGCTGATCTTTATAATGTGTAAGAGTCTCCCAGGTTGTACTGGTCCTGAAGATGAGGAGGAAATAAAGCACAAGTAGGACTGAAGGAATCATGGAGAGAAGTTGAGGCTTGATACTTTGTGTGACAGAGTCTCTGAAGAGATTGCAGGAGGAGCTATTGGTGAAAGTGTAGCCCAGTTGCAGCAGAGTCCCCAGAATTATGGAGATGTCAGAACCATGGGGTGAGCATCAAGGACAGCAGCAGCTAAGAACAAGCAAAGCTGCCCGTGCTATGGATGGCAGAACTGGAGAAACAGGACTCCTTGGAGCTCAGAGGATCATGAGTGGTTTCCAGGCATCAAGTACTGAATGTTTAACACTATTAGAGAGTGATTTTTCTTTGACTTGATTTTGACTGTGCCCTACTTCTCTCTTGAAATAAGAAAATATTTAACTTTTTGTTTGATTTTACAGGCACAAACCAGAAGTAGCACCCTTCCATGGCCTCAACTTAAGTTCCTGCCTCCAGGGTTCCGCTCCTTTTGAATTCCTGCCCTGATTGATGGACTGAGATGTGGAACTATAGCTGGAATAAATGCTTCCTACTCAAGGTGCTTTCGGTCATAGCTTTTATTCCAGCAATAGAAACCCTAGCTCTGACAATGCAATGGAAGAAAATGTAAAAAAATATTTTTGTTGCCTAGGGTAAGAAAGTGCTTATTGAACAAAATGTCAAAGGCGTAACGAGAAATTTCTAAAAAAGATTACTGCACTTATCTTAAAGATGATAATTTCTGTTTAGTGAAGGGCAACATAAATACTTAGATGATAAGTAGGAAAGTATTTGTCAAACTGAAATTGGCAAGATATTTCTGACTTATGTTATCAAAAAAAATCTTACATATCATCAAAATAACAATCCCAGACCCCCAAAGAACAAAAATATGAATAGACCACCTCAGAAAGGTACTGAAAAGACCATAGCATAGAAAACATGCTCAATCTTGCTTTGGTTATGGTGTATTAGTTAACTGGAAAAAATTTAACTCAGTACTTTCAAAGCTGGTGGTATGGGAAATCCTGACTTCTGGTATTGCTGACTGACGAGACAGTCAGGGAAGTCACATAGCACAATTTAGTCAAACCAAGTCTATATAATTCTATTATTCAGTAAGTCTATTAAAAATGCACATGGAAAAACATATTCTCAAATAGATTTATAAAGATTCGTATATAAAGATAGAAAGATAGTCTTATTTGTGGTGGCAATGAGCTGAAGGAACCCTGGTTGAACATTATTGAAAAAGATGAGGGATACAATGGCAGAAATGTGATCACACAGCAATTACAGGAAATGGATTGGATGTTTATCTGGAGTGATAAAATAATAAATGAATAAGTTATAATCCAAGATAATCTATGTAAGTCTAAAATACCACCACACATACAAATGTTATTATATCTACTTTACATATGAAGACAATATGCAAATTAAACATTCAGTTAGAATAATTGGAAAAGACCAGCAATTAGAAACAGGACTAGGTGGAAATACATACATCACAAAAAAGCATCTTTCCAAGGACCAGTGGTGATATTGCACCATGGATCAGAGTGTTACTAATTCAAATATCTGTCCCAAATCTATCACAAACAAATGAATAAATAAGTTGTTTAATTCTCATATTTCCTCAAAATGGGTTCTTAAACAGGGCATAACTGTCTTTCTTACCTCCAATTATTCCTTCTTGGAGTCTTAAAACACACTCAACACTGGAAGAAAAATAATGGTGTCTTATTTTCCCTCTTAATCTCATTGGGGAAGTGTTTATTATCTTGTTATTGAGGAAATATTAATCTTTGTACAGTATAAATCTCATGATGTACACTTTTGTTTGGTTTGTATGATTCCAGGCTCCGCCTATATGAATGTCTGTGATGTCCATCATAAACAAACATGTTTTTATTTCTCATTTATTTTCAAACAAACAAATCATCTAGAAGAAACTTAAGATTCATCAACAAAGGAATCTTCATATATCTGGAATTCATACTTACAATAGACTGTGCAGCCACAGAAAGAAATACAGTTCTTAATCACTAGTATTGGATTATCATCTAAACATACCATTAAGTAAAAAAGTCAGACAAGAAAATAGGAAATAATATGCTGTAATTTGTGTTAAAAGACACCACTCCTTCATATTTTTAAAGATTAAAATGTTTTGAATGTTCTGACTGCTTTAATCTTGGACATCAACATATTTAAAACTAGTCATGTGCTAAAGAGTTAGACCTTGTTCAGAGTTCTCACTTTTGTGTAATAAACGTATCAATATGAAAACAACAACCAGCTCATTTATAATAGCTAAAACATGGCAGAGGCTATGGAAACTAGGAGCCTTAACTTCAAAACAAGCATCAGAACTTGTGCAGCCAATAAACACGTCCCCCGCAGTGGCCTCCTCTGGGAGCAGGTGCTATTGATGACCCTATTGAGGGTTTCTCTTGGAGTCCAGAGAGGTTGTGGGTAAAATTCAGAGGACCCACAGTGATGTGGGATTCCCCCTGTGAATGCTATTGGTTAATAAAGAAACTGTCTTAAGCCTGTGATAGGGTAAAGTAGAGCTAGGCAGGGGAAAACTAAACTGAATGCTGGGAGAAAGAAGGAGGAGTCTAAGAGAAGCCATGGAGCCGCTGTCAGAGATAGGCAGGCTGAAATCTTGCCAGTAGGCCACGAGCCCCATGGTAAAATATAAAATAATGGAGATGGGTTAACTCTAGATGTAAGAGCTAGCTAGCAATATGTTTAAGTAATTGGCCAAGCAGTGATTTAATTAACACAGTTTCTGTATGGTTATTTCTAGTTTGAGCTGCCAGGCCGCCGAGAAACAAACAAGCGGCCTCCTACAACACCACAGACTTGGAGGAAAAACAAATTACTAGCAATGTCTACATGAACTTTCATTTTCTCTTCAGTTTTGAAGGTGTCAGTAACGCTTATGATTTCATACCCAACAGAAATCCTAAGCCTTTTCCTATGCGGTCATTTCCTTATCACGTTTCTGAGTTGGGATTTTGGAGAGTAGACACCTTAGCTCTTTCTGCTTAGTGGATTAAAGAAGCGAGCAATTTCTTGTATGACAAGTTTGATATTCTGACAAATATATTCAGTGTAATTGACTCATTTACAGCCTTGTACATTTCTCAGATGGTCTTAAAATTTAGTTTGAGGTGGCGTTCAGGGGCTTTTCTGAGTGTGAATGCTTCAAAAACATGGGAGTTTAGCTCATCAACAAACAGGCCCAACTCTAGCAGAGGAAAAATAATGATAGTGCTTTACAGCCACATTTTTAGATTTGTTTACATTATTGTATGTGTGTGCTTTGCTCATGTATATCTGTGCACTATATGCTTGCCTGGTACCCAAAAGGTGAGAAGAGGGCATCACAATCCTTGACCCTGGAGTTATAGACACTTGTGAGCTGCCACGTAGATGCTGGGAATCAAACCGAGGACTTCTGCGAGAACAAATGTTCTTAACTGCTGAACCATCTCTCCCCATCCATATTTTTTTGACAAAGACACTATCTTGAACGGATTTCGCTAATTGCAAAAATCAAAAATTCTTTCAAAAGGTGAAGTTATGCCAAAGCCAGACGTACTTTTGGTGCCTCCATCAAAAAATTGGAGCTCTGTGTCCAGAATGAACCGGCTTTTGAGTACAGCTCAGAACCTACCAGCAAACCATCCATGCATTTAGCCAGCACTGTCTGAGGCAGACCTGTGGTGGCGGGTCTGATGTGCTGTGGAAGGTGATGGTGGTGTTTTAATGGAAGGAAGCAGACACAGAACGCTTGGGAAACTGATGGTAGACAACATGAGACTTATAAATCTCACATGATTAAGCTTATTTGGGGTAATATTCTAGGCTAGACAATGAAAGGACAGCATGATTATGAGTTGTTTGCTTTTAACGTGGTGCTGCTTCCATTCAGGCCCTGCTATCTCTGTGACCTCACCCCAAGCATAGCATCATTTATTGAGAAGAGTTGCTTTTTAAGAAAGCAAGCATTCCTAACGCAGTCCTCAGAAACAAGCCCAGCCTGTTGAAGATTTTAATAGCATTCTTGAAGAAGTTTACTCCTTGACATTGTCCATAAGCTCTTTAGACTACAATGCAGAAGCTGTTACTCATTGTCCATATCTTGAAGGGCTGAAGTTAAAAGGAGAGTAAAACTAGTGTCCTAGATGTCATTGCACTGCACTACATCCTGTGAGAGGGTAGGGCATTGGGGGTGGAAAAAAACGGAAAGGAAGTATCTCAGAATTGATCGACGAGGAGCTTTTCAGTCAGAAGAGAAGGGTTTCCCAAAGGGCAATGATGGGTCCTAGGCTGAAGTGATGTTTGTCCAGGGTCTATTGAAAGACTACTGCATGCGAAGCCTGGTCCATTCGACTAGAACACAGTGAACCAGAGGTCGAAGCCCCTCCCTCATGGAGTCCCATCTAGTAGGGAAGGGAAACCATAAAGGGTGCTTGCATGAAGCAACGACCAGGTAAATAAAGATAAGTTTGTGCAAACAGTGGTTGCTCTGAAGAAAATAAGCAGGGTGATATGACTGTGCGGGCATGTGGGGAAATTTAACTGGAGACTGAGCAGTCTCATCTATATTTTCAAACGTCGCTTTGCCTGCTGTGTGGGCAGCGCGTTGGGTGAGGATAAGAACAGAAGGGGGAGATGAGCAGCAGAGAAACGAATACACGGATATTGGAAGAGATGCTGGTGTTATGGACTGAACAATGGAGATGGGTGTGCTGATGAGAGAGGCAGGTGGACAATGAGTCAGACAGAACGGGAAAAGTAGGCACAAAAGACAAATATAACCAAGGGATGGGACTCTCAGGCAGAAAGAACACTGCAGGCTCATTCTGGTTCAACCCCATTTAATTCTGCAGATGAGGAAACCAGGTCCCTGGGGAGAAAGTGGCTTGCCTAGAAACTGGACAGTGTCTAAACTTTCTGGTCTGATAGCATCTCTTACAGTGTCCAGAGGAGGAGGAGGAGAAGGAAGACTGTAAGGCAGGAAAGACAGACGAGGGAGGAGTGAGGACAGAGGCAGAACTAGTCAAAAGAAACCAAAGTGCAAAGAGAGATGAGAGATGAAGAATAGGACCAGCCTGGGTGATGAGGGGGAGGACGGAGGGAGCCTTGTTGCTGGGTTAGTTGGGCTGATGTTTTCTAGTTGAGGTTTGGTTTAGTAGACCATTGCCTGGTTCACCGCAGCACTCTGGGCACCCAGGGCAGCAGTTGGAGCAGCTGCCAGCACCACCTGAGTCAAAGGAACAACGGCAGGGGAAGTGCAGATGTGCAGGAAGTCCCCTGGGTCAGAGCCAGGTTGGTTGAGATCACATTGTTCTGGTACACCTCTCGGGAGACTCTGTCATCCTAGGGCAGGCCTGGGACGGGCACACTGTTTATCCCTACTATCACCATCGCCACCATCAGCTGCCACTTCTCTGGATCATGAACTGGGGTCTTTCCTGTATTCCTCTATTTTATGCTCACAAAACACTGGAGGACCCTGTGACTTCCCCCACTTCACATTCTCCCTGGGATTAACTCGCTAACATCTTTCGGAGCCAGGAAGTGGCCCAAAGTCTCTGTTGTCATCTCTTCACTCCTAAAAAGAAAACCCAGAGTCTTGACAGACTCTTTAAGAGTTGTTGATGACACATTCCTGGGAGACCTGATGTACTCACACTCCCTGAGGTTGCTAGGTGCTTAACCTAGGCAGTGAGGCTCAAGAAAACCTTTACTCTGTGTAGCTGATATTTTGCCCCAGCCAGGCCATAGTCTCCCCACTACAGTGATAGCTCACAGACTTTTAGTTTGGTGCTGTTGCATTGTTAAAAATATAGAATTATCAGCCCCTCTCCTTTTCCTCCAAGGTCCTTTTCAAATAACATCTCTTCTAGATTTTCTTTCTTTCCAAGCAATATAAATTACTCCTTCTTTTGTGCCTTGTGGTCTTGAATTTGGGTCTGCAGCACTCCTCCACCGTGGAAGCTCCCAGTCACTGCTAACTGGGCTGAGGAAAGCTGCAGAGTCAGGATCAATGGGCTTCTTGTGACTTTATTACCCCAACTCTAAAACTCTAAAATTCCAGCAAAGAAAGATATGGTCAATCTCTCGAGCACATATACACATTTTATGTTGGACCAAAGAACAAACAGATTTCCCTTCTTCATGTGTGAACGTAAGTGTGGTGTATGTGCATGTGTGCACCTCTGCAGAAGTCTAAGTCCACACGGAGTATCTTTCCTTAATTGCTCTTCATCTTTACTTTTTGAGGTAGCACATCTCACTAACACAGGGCTGATAGATTCTCCTAGCCTGGCTGACCAAAGAGCTTCAGGGCTCCTCCTGTATCTCTCTCAAGGCTGCGGTGACAGACACAGTACCCAGGACTCCATGCTCTACTTTTTATTATGTGGCTTCTGGGAATCAGAACTCATGTCCTCATGGTCACAGGGCCACACTTTACCATTATGCCCTCTTCCCAGTGCAAATTAGAGATTTCTTTTGAGGTAACAACCAGAAGAATTTTGCAAAGATATGAGTTATAAGATTAGCTTCTGTGAGCTCCCACATCTCATTCTTTAAGGATATAATGTAAGTAAGCATACATGGGTGTCTGTGTTTTTATGTTAATCTTTTGAACCTCAGGCTTTGCTCTGTAAGCAATAGAAATGAGGTGGCCAACCACAGTACTGAATATGCACAGATATAAGGTTTTAGAGACAAATATTGGATGGCACATGTTGCTATGGGTAACACTGAAAATTCACTTTTTGATTAGGTCTTTACATTACCAATTCCATTTTCACTGAAACTTCAAAGCATAATTCTCACTGACAGGCATACAAGATAAAAGTACATCATTGACATTTTCCTCATGTGCACATGTGAGCACTCACCACACATGCATTATCACACAGTAAACAAACAACTAATACCTGGAAAAGAAAAAAAAAAGATTCCTCCATAGAACCTCCAGGTGAAACCATAGTCCCATGCTCACTTGGCTGACAGAGGTCTCTTTCAGCCCCTCCAGCTTTCAGAAATGTAGAGCAATGACTTGAGTTAGCTTAAGCTGCCAACTTTGTGGTATGTTGTGGAATATTACTTTAAGATGTGCTACATTTGTTTATGCTGTAGAACATTTGTTTTAATGATGCAGAGACGTGTCTGCATCTTTCATGTTGCATTTGCTTAACTCTGTGAAGCTGTGTTACTTTGCCTGTCTAAAACATCTGATCGGTCTAATAAAGAGCTGAATAGCCAGTAGCAAGGCAGGAGAAAGGATAGGTGGGGATGGCAGGCAGAGAGAATAAGTAGGAGGAGAAATATGGGGGGAAGGAATTAAGGAACGAGAAAAGGAGAGAGGAGGATATCGGGGCCAGGCACCCAGCTACACAGCAGACCATGGAGTGAGAGGCAGGGAAGGATGTGTAGAGTGAGAAAAGATGGGAGCCCGAAGGTAAAAGGTAGATGGGATAATTTAAGTTGGGAAAGGCTGGCTGGAAACAAGACAAGCTAAGGCCGGGCATTTATAGGAAATAATAAGCCTCCATGTGAATATTTGGGAGCTGGGTGGCAGGCCCTCAAAGAACGTAAGAGTTAAAAAAAAACCCAGAAAACCAAACTAAAACAAAACAAACAAAAACCAGTGGCATGCTTTCCAGCAGCAAACGGAAGTCTGCACTGTCAAGGAATTTTCACTGGGGGAAAGCAAGCGTCCTCCTACCTTATCCCATGACAGCGTACCATAAATTGCCAGTTTCAGGAACAGTATCAGATAACATATACCCTAACATATTCACACGTCCTGCGGCTGGGGACACTGGTGTGGCTGGTAACTCTAGTGTTGTCCTACCTCCCAAGCACCATTAGTCACTTGGACATCAAAGTAATATTTCTCAGGTCCGAAAGTCTCCCCAAGCATTAATTAATAAACAAATACCATAATAAGGTCTCAGGAAATAAAGTTATTTTGTGAAAATGCATTCCATTTATATATACTAGACCATACTATTAAACCTTGGCATAATACCATTTGAATAAAGATATATGAAAATTCAACACTTAGCAAAAATTCTGTTTTGCAAACTGTAAAGCAGTGCTAAAAGATAAAATAAAAAACTTTTGGAACAACAGAAAAGTATACTATGTTCATTGATTAGAAGACCAAATATTGTTAAAGGCAATCTTCCCAGATGGATTTGGTGCAATTTCAGTTTAGAAATACCGGCATGATAATTTGTTTTTCCTTCACAATTGGAACTCAGTTGCTTGAGGAGCAGTGCACTGACATTTCAATTCACACACAATTCTTAACACAAGAACTCACAACCGGAAGAGCCACATATAATGCTTTTAAAGAGAGTTGGTCTACTAATGCTTCGACTTCAGATGTGATGGTGAGATCTTTCCTTATGAGGATCTCACTTACCAAGATCACCAAATGTCAGTCACTTTGACTGGACTCCCCCTGAGTCACAATTTTTGTGTCATATTTCTTACATTCAGTTTTCTAATTGTTTACATAATATAATCAAAACTTTTAGGAAAACTGGATGACCAGGATCAGAGGAGTTATAGAGAGCATGGGGTTCTAACAGACAATGGCAAGGGTGTGGCTTTCTTTAGGAAACAGGTCTACTGAAAACAAGGAGTAGAAATCATTCAAAAATTCAAGATATGCTGGGAAGTGGTGGTGCACGCCTTTAATCCCAGCACTCAAGGAGGCAGAGGTAGGCAGATCTCTGTGAGTTCGAGGCCAGCCTGGTCTACAGACTGAGTTCCAGGGCTACACAGAGAAACCCTGTCTTGAAAAACTAACCAACCAAACAAACAAAAACAAAAGCCATTCAAGACACATTTAATGCACAATGAAGACTCCACCATTCAGGAAGCACTGAGATATATATATATTGTGTATACATATATACACAAATATATGTATATATACATATATGTATATGTATTATAGGATATGACACTAGCTCCACGTCTATAGGATGATGTTGATTAGCTGGACTTCCTCAGCTTCTTTCCCCTCTGACTTATCAGAGACTGGATTCTCATTCATGTCTGTTTACTTCAGGTTTCATGGGCAGCTACCAAAATTTCTGTTCCCTTTGCTTCCCTCTTCCTTTTGTTTGCTCTTTGGGCTTTTTTTGGGGGGGGTTACTTTTACTTTTACAGCAGAGTTTAGCCAGCAGCCTTGCCCATCTGTGCCTGGACCCCTTCTTTGCCTGCCCTTCAGCCAAGCTGCCCTTGTCCTTGGGCATTTCAGGAAGAGCAGCGGGGATGTATGGGTGCCTGGTCCCTCAGAGCTGTCACTACACTGCTCTGGCTGATGTCTCAGTGACATCTCTATTAGACATGGGCAAGCCAATTTTAAGATGTACAAAACATTTAGAGACACAGTTAAGATACAGGCCATTTAGAGAAACAATTGAGCTTCTAATACTGAGTTCCAGTTGATCAGTAAGACAGGAAACAGTGGCATAGTAGTGATACAGTGGTTTCATGACTCTGGATTCTGTCGCATACCCCTCCTACCCACACACCTGAGTTTATCAGAATCTTCCAGGGAATGGCAGGACCGGGATGAAGGTGGGCACAGTTTGGAAAAGCATCTAAGGGAGCTTGGGTATAAAACATCCTCAGCCCACCCACTAAAGCATCTGCAGGGGACATAGAGGACATTAATATCTGTTCAATAGGGTAAATCAGCTAACACAAGCACACAAAAGTATCCAAATGACTGTTACGAAGCATTATCAGATCAAGCCCATCCTAATGGCCCAAGTTTCAATGCAAAGTCCAGATGTGACACCAGCTAAATGTGACTCAAGGTGAAAACCCCGACTTCCTGATCTCTTACCAGGAACCATGCAGGGGTGGCAGTGGGGAAATATCATCTATTTATACATCCTTGGAGGAGTAATAAGGGTAATTTAGAAGTCATTAACAAATTTGTGACATATGCAGGGCATGTGATTGTTTTTTATCACATTGTTTTCTTTCTTGACCTCCACATCTGTGTGCTCTCTCCTTTATACATGATATTAGATATCCATTAGCTAGAACTTTTGCTGAAAATAACCGAATTCTGTTCTGGTTGACATCATACAAAGTGGTGCCCATGGTCAGGACAGAGGGCCATCTACCAGTCTTCAGGAATGTACAAGCACCAGGAACCCCTGTCTCTGCCCATACCTTTTTGTTTTTTTCTCTTTGCCATTTGGCCACCAGAACCACACAATATAAAAACCTGGCTACCAGGGATCCAGAGGTAGAACTCAAACCAACAGTTCTGGGTGCTGCTGAGACTTGTAAGAATCTATACCATGCTGCAGGTCTCTCTGTGGGCATCTGGGGGAAATCATTGTCCCTGTTTGAAAAGCCTCTGATAGCTCTGTGAGGAGCCACAGTGGAAACACCCACATGCCAACGTCTGTATGTGGGCATTTGTGTTTACCAGTTCTGAAGCTTTCTGTTGGCTCTAGGCACCCAGACTCACAGCTGCAGAACAAGCTTTCTCAAGACCCTTTCCTTGACTTAGTTAGGGTGAATGTGCGATCAGAAAGCGTGTCCCTTTAACCTGGGCCACTGGAAACACGTTCTTAACAGAATAATCATGCTTCAGCTAGGGTTGGCATTAAAATAAAAGGCCCTTTTCATGGTGTTGCTATGGAGATCTGCCATGGAATATACTATACCAGGAGGAATACTGGCTTGGTGCCTTTCTGTTAATCAACAATTATTTTCAGAGCTGTGTTGTTTGGGTCTCTCTAGTTTAGCAGTCTGGCTTCCTCTTGTATATATAATTGATTGCCCTCTGATTAATGAAGCCTGTGTGATTAGATTTGCACAGGACTCAGCATGGCCTTTTATTGACAAAATATGCTTCTCTAAGTCTTAGAAATTCTTACTTTCTTCCTTAAAACAACTCATTTTACTGGGAAATTACACGATTTGTTAATTTTTAAATTATTTTTATGCATATAGGTGTTTTGCCTGCATGTAGGTCTGTATACCACATATGTGCTTGATGTCCACAGAAACCAGAAAAGGGCATTGGATCTCCTGGAACTGGAGTTATAGATGGTTGTGAGCCCCCATGTGGTTACTGGGAACTGAACCTGTGTCCTGTGGGAGGCCAGCCCCTGCCCATCCTGTTGAGCCATCTCTCCAGATCCAAATTATGAAATTATGTTTTTAAAGTGAATATAAATTTATATTATGTAAACATCAAGGAAATGTGACTTGCTACAACTACTAATCTCTAGCAACAACACAAATCTGCTTTGCCTCACACAATGACAGTTCTGTTCTTTCTAGTTTGCTAACACTAAGCACAAAGTATGCTGAGAAGTTTTAAGTTCAATTCTTAACTCTATCTCTCTGTGGGGTGTGTGTGTGTGTGTGTGTGTGTGTGTGTGTGTGTGTG
>LOJH01006525.1:0-12727 GCA_001685095.1 Ellobius talpinus
CTATATTTCCCAACTGTGACTGACCGTAGAAGATTTTTGTAGAGGAAAATGCTTGTTGACTTGTTTATGAATGAATATTCACCGACACTGACATAAGTCTTCAGATATATAAACTCTGTGTGTGTGTTAGCCCCCTCACCTTTCAGCAGTTCTGTATTAAAGTAATATGTAGCATTCTCCAGTGAAGAAACAGACTTAAGTAAAATAGGGCCTATAGATCAAGCTCCACTTATGTGCCCAGTGTATTTGCCAGCTATTCTGCAACAATGCTACATAACACACTAGCCCCAAATCAGAAGTCTCCTAGAACAAGCATTTCTTTTTCTTGCTTTAATCTGTGCAGGCTGTGGCTCTGATGGCTGAACTTGGCTCTGGGATGAGCTGGACTTGTGCTCAATGCATCTCTTTATCTGAGGCTGTAGATAGTCAACTCGTTTCCCTAAAGTTACAGCAGAAATGACTCATCTTAAGACTGTTTGAAGGGGTAACATCCTTAATTCTGACCACAGCCCTTTGTCAAAACCTAAGGCTACTCATACACCATGAGGGCGCAAAATGTATCCTGCCCATGTATGACAGAACATAAAGGTCAAATGTCACAAGGCATGGCGGCATAATTCTATAAAGCAGGGATAACTACAAACAAATGCTATCATTTAAGCATCGAATCAATCACCTTTCTCATCTTATTTAATCCTTCCAGCAGTTACCTGAGGTAACTGTAGTTCCTGTCCCTGTTTTACGCACATGTAAACTGAGGCTTAGAGATTCAAGTTCTGTTCTGGCAAGTTGAATAACAGACTTGAGAATGCTAGCTTCCTTATCTTTCTTCTGAACTCACAGAAGAACAAGCCCTAGTTCACCACACATATGGTGGCTGCCGTGTGTTTTTGTAGGTATGTGTTATCAAGTTAAGAAAATTCCTCTCTTAGTTTGCTAAGAGCATTTATCGCAGCGTCACTTGGAGAGACATAAGACAAGCCGCAGTGCAGAAGGTGTCCGCAGCATGACACCGCAAAGGACTTACATGGTAAATTAACTCAAAAGAAAGCAAAATCTCAAACTTGAGACTCAGTAATTCACAAATAAATGGCCCCAAACTGATACAAGTGGACTGTCCATCTACCATAGAGTAGGTAAGTAGATTGTAGTTAATAGAAAACTGAGGGCAGTTTTCATCCAGTGCCCAGAGAGTCTTCTTTCTCTTCGATCATCCATGCTCCGCCCCACTAAAAAGCTTATGGTGGTTTTGCTGAGATTATTAGGCTTCGGTCTCTGGGGACAGTTATTATCTTTGTTGTTACTGTTATCAATCTTTGGTAGGATTACAGAAAGCCACATCCGTGGATTGTCTAGCATACTTTGAGCATCTGAGCCCCTCTCCCCGGTACCTACATTCCTTCTCTCCCGCCTACTGCCGCATTTGGTTTAGAGCCAATTGTCTCCACTCACCTGTGACTAAGAATCTTACAATGAAACAGATTGATCCCAGCGTTTTCCTGAGCTCTGAGAAATACTGTCACAGTGAGGCCAACCTAGGACATAGGTTCATTCAGGAGAAATGGGGATGTTCCATATGGTTCCTGTGTTCCATCGCTACTATCTCCAGCATCAGTGGGATGTGTAGCCGTCAGGCGAGCAGAGCCCAGAGGTCTTCCCCTTTGGTTCCAGGAGCCTCAGCCTCCTCACCTAGCAGCCTAGCTGAGGCTTCATTTCACAACCAAGGCCAATGCAGATTGCAATAGCTGGGAGCAGCGAGTTGAGACCAGGTAAGGACAGGTGAGGGCAAGGGGGGCCTCTATAGATACCAGGCTCAGGCCTCTGGGGGCTATCGGCTGCAGTTCACTGACGTAGTACTGGCAGGACTCTCCATGCCTAGGGCTCAGCCTTTGGTGAGTTTGGCCTGGGCAAGGCTGTGTCTGTTTTTGGAGGGAGGGGCCCTTGCCCAACCATACAGCATCCTCCCGTGCAGCCTATGTCTCCCTTCCCCCTTACATAATGGTACATTATACAACATCGCCAAGCAGGTGGTATTTTTAAAGACAGCAAGTGAGCATTTTTTTGGCCTAAATTTGGGAATGAAACAGATGGATTTTTAAGACTCTGGGATTTTCCTATGAATAGTAACCCTTGTTCTCTCTCTTTAAACACCAGTTTCTAGACCACCTCCAGCAACCAATCAGCACCCTGTTATTTAATTATAACAAAATTCTTAGCTCTGTCTGCTGCTACATGGACAAGTGGGGGGCACTGGATCAATTTCTGGAGCCAGGCTGACTTGCCAACAACAATTTTCCTTTTCCCAGAGGGCCTTGGAGGCCTGGAGCAGGTTCCAAGTTCCTTCTTTCCCTCCTGCTCCGGGTGGGCTCTGTGACAGCAGCTTGAAAAGGGTTATAGAGAGGCTGATAAAGGCTGGGTTTGTTGCAGCCCTCCCTGACATTCCCTCCCCTGCCACGCCAGTGAGCTCATGCTGGCCTCATTACGGCTGGTGCCAGGTTTTTTCCATTAACAGGTAATTGAGTAGAAACTAAAATAAGTGAAGTTTGTTTCATCCCTTGAATTTTCTTGCTGGGGTTTGAAAGAAAAACACTTTAGCATCGTTAGTGAACGAGTGTCCTTGAAAACGTATTTATGTTTTCTGAGTGATTTGTCGCTTGGTAGGTGTAATTAGCCCATTCCCTGGCCTCTCCCCTTCTTGATTTTACTCTTTAGGGGCCACTGTGTTCAGAGAATTGGAGCTGCTTTCCTGGGCCCCAGGCTGGCCAGCACCTTGTGTTAAGAGTGGATCAGACTCCCTTCCATAGTTTAGTCGGTAGAGCAGAGGGCTGTAGATGACAAATGTCTGACCTAAGTTTGTACATAGTGGATAACTGAGCTCCCCCCCTGCCCCGCCGTCTCACATGCATACATGTATGCATGCACACACACACACAACACACACACTCCCTGGTAACTCAGTAGAAGCAGTCTTTTATCAGTCTTAGCATTCTACCCAGAAGGCCCTGCTCTCACTTGGCCAGCTCCACCCTTCTGGACTTTTCTTCTGTGTGCTCTGGGTGGATAGGCGATGGGGCAGGAGGACTGCCTCATTTGGTCTCTTTGCAGCTTTCTTTGCTCACAGGGGCCTACGTCTTTGTCTCTCTGTGTTCTAGCCACTTCTGCCTCTGCCTTTGGTTTCAGGAGCCTCAGCCTAAATTGCAGCCCACCTAAGGTGGCCCATGGTTAACATCACAGCTCAGGCTAGCTCAGGATAGCTCAGGCTGCAATAGCTGACAGTCAGCCCTTGAGGCCAAGTAGAGGGAGGGTGGGTGACCGTGGTGGTTCATGTTAGAGGTGTGGCTGAGTCCAGGGGCATCTACCCAACTACTCAGGGCCTTGTGTCTGAAGGCCAACCACCGGAAGGAGGACACATGGCTAGAAATGAGAATAGAGACAGCTTGCGTAAAGAGAGAAAACACTTCTGAGAATGGTCTAGTTAGCTGAGGGAAAAGCTGAATAAAAATTGTTGGGCCACAAGCCACGGGACCCTGTACAGGATATTCACATAGAACCTGTCTCTCTCACCTTTGCACACTGGGAACTATTCTTGAGCATGCTCTGTTTATTTTGTGAAGCCAGCGTCGGGAAGGGCTTTGAGTCTGTCTTTGGCAGCTAGCCCCTCAACCTGCTAATCTTGATGTAGCTTCCTCCAATCTCTATTCTGCTTCCACAGCCAGACCAGGCGTTTGGGGGCTTTTTCTGCACACCTGCACAGAAGCCTTTCTGAGGGGAAGAAGTGTCCAGGAATTTGCAAGTTTATGATGAGCAAACAGTTCATATTTTTAATTCATTTGTTATTTGAACAATAACATTAATAACTATCACTTGCATGTCCCTCTTTTGTGTCGGTGGGGAGCACCCTTATAATAAAGATGAGCACAGGAGATGAGGTTGCCTTCTGACTGGGGAGACAGACAAATGGCAAGTCGGTTCAAGGGCCACTTAGGATTTTAGCAAGCCCACAGAGACATATGGATGTTGGGTAACAGCCACCATGGGTCAAAGACAGCCCCTCAAGGAGATTTACTTCAGGGCTGAAGATGAAAGGTGATCATATCTGCTCAGATTGAGTGTCCTGAGGCCATTACCCACAGCCCCTCACATTCCAGTGCTGAGGGCTTAGTGTGCCCAAAGGTTCACGTTCTGTGAGGCTGACTCCACCTGGAAAGGAAATGAGTTGGTGGAGCATAGGTCACCGGGTCACTGGGGTACGGCCCTCAATGGAGACTGTTACTCACTTTCCTAGAGCAGTAGGCGTTTCAGGACCGGATTAGTCGTTCTAAAGTCAGGCTGTCTCGTGTGCTTGGGACATCCGCACGTTGCCGTCTCCTTTTCTTCACGTGGTGCAGTCAAGATTCGCTCGCTAGACCCCACGATCTGCTGCTCAGACTTTCCAGTCACCTTCTTTTCATGTAACATTGAATTATTTCTTTGAGAATTTCACGCACTGTATCTTGAGTATATCCAACTCCCATTTCTACTCCCAAATTCCTCCCCCATCTTCCCTACCCTCCACACCACCTTCATTCCCTTATCCATTTTCTAACCATGGCTATTCTGATGCAGCACTAGGGTATCACATATGCACCCTAACAGTCTCCTAAAGATGTGGTTAAACAGTTAAACTCTAGATGCTGACACCAAGGCCTGCCTCAACTCTCCTGGAGCGTGAGAATGAGGCAATGGAGCTGGGGCTCTCAGATCCACACGTCTGCTCTCTTCCTTAAAAACAAACACATAAACAAAGCTTTAGACACCAGAAAGCTGGCTTGATTTAAGTGCAGACTTGGGGAGTTTTAGGAAAATGTCGAAATCGCACAGCTGTTACCGCAATTTGAGTTGAGGCTATTCCCATCACCCCACGATGGCTCTCACTCCCTATTCCCACCCCAGCCCCTCACAGCCACTGATCTGCTTTCTCTCTCTGTGCGTCTGCCTCCTCAGACCTCTTCATATCTGTGTGGTCTCTGGCCTGGCTTCTTTCACGGAGCATGGTTTCTCAATCTTTCTTTAATTACCATCCACGCCTCTCCCAAGGAAAAACTTTCAATTTAACATCTCCTTAAACATAGAAGTTAAAGGAAGTAACCACAGCTTTGTTGATTAGAGTTGAGCTTTAGAGGGTCTAAGCCATTGCAGCAGTTAAGGATGGGGGGGTACTTGTGTGTGCGTGTGGTGGTGGTGGTGGGGTGTCTCCATGACAGAATTTTCTCTCTCTCCTCAGGGATTAGATTATGGTAGTTGAGAATATTTTTGAGATGTGTCCATGCTGAAGTTTGGGTCAGTAATGTTGTTACTTTCCCTGTGTTGTGGTGTGCCTTCCCTTTGGATACATCCTTCAAGCATTATCTTTAGGCTATCTTCTCTCTCTCTCTCTCTCTGTCTAAGCTAGAGGATGACTTCAGATGTCATTCCTTAGAAGCCACCTCCCCTTTTCAAGACAAAAATCTCTCATTGCCTGGAGGTCACTGATTGGCTAGGCTGATTGTCAAGCCACAGGGATCCATCCGTCTCTGCTTGCCCAGGGCTGGGATTACAAGCACACACTGTCATGGCTGACTTTTATATCTTTTTTAAGCATGTGTTTTGTGGATCAACTCAAGTCCTCTTATTTGCAAGGTGAGCTCTCTACTTCCTCAGCTTTCCCGCGTTCCTTTAAACACCCTGCTGAGCTATGCTGCCCAGTCCCCACTTGAGAAAGAACCCCACAGACACCTGAATTCTGCTTCTAGATGACGGGCTCATCCTCAGTGCCTCAGTTTTCCTCTTCTTCAGCTTACAAGCCATGCTCCTTGTGTGGCAATGCTGCTGTGGCGGTTTTCTGAGATTCCATCCGCCTTATGTGTTGACTCAGTGTTTATCCATGGCTCTCGCTACCTACCCTCTGCCTCTTCCATGGCTTACTGCCTGCTTTGAGATTTGCCCCACTGGGCTCCAGCCCCTCTTCCACCTATGTCTCCACGGATTATGTAATGTCTAGCGTTCTTTTGTTTCTCTGCTGTTATTCAGGTCATTGTTGCCCAACATTGTTCCTTAGTAGGAATCTCGAGTATTTTTTCCCCTTGGCGCTTGTCTTCTGGTCTCAGCAGTTGACGCCTTTCCAGGGTTCAATTGATTTCATCTGCTGCTAACGCCGTGGCTCCTCACAAAGTGCGGTGGTGTGCTGAATGCTGAACTAAAAAGAGCACTGGAAAGAGAGCCCTGGGCCCACGCCTGGAGCTGAGCTGTGCTGAGCAAGTGGGCTTCGTCCCAGAGGGGTCCTGGGTTAATCCTTCCATTGAAAGGCGTCCTCATTACACGTGTTGACTTCACAATAATCAAGGGTGAATGAGAAGTGGGCTTGAAAGTGCCTTGTAGAGGGAAGACCTGCTCTCAGGAAATAAATGATGCTATTATGCCTTGTTGTATGGTATTTTCCTAGTGACACCTCCTAGTGCCTGCTGTGTGCTAGCTGTGGTGACACGCAGCTGTGTGATGCCAGCACTATGAGGCTAAGGTAGGGGGATCTGAAGTCCAAGACCAGTTTAGGCCACATATTAAAACCCTGTCTCAAAACAAACACAAATAAAAATAAAAGCTAGTGCCCACCATATGCCTAGAATCTCAGAATACAGTTCCCCCCCCCTTACAATCCAAAACCATGGAAAGTAGGTACTTTGTCCAGGGAGTAAGAAAATTTGAGAACCATAAAAAGGGCGGACATCCTGTGAACTCTGAGAGTCAAGGAATGCCAAACCAGCCATGAGAGGCAGGGGTCAGTCTTCTTAAACACGCTGCCTCTCTTCTGCCTGTTGATTTTTTTTCCAGGGATTGAACCGGGGTGGGGATGGGGGGGATGGGGAATATGGGGGGTTGCACATTCAAAGCAAATGCTCTGCTCCTGAGCTGCATCCCCTGGTCCCTCTGTGAGTGACACCCACCAGGCCAGCTAGTCACTGCTCCTGAGCTGCATCCCCTGGTCCCTCTGTGAGTGACACCCACCAGGCCAGNGAACCGGGGTGGGGATGGGGGGGATGGGGAATATGGGGGGTTGCACATTCAAAGCAAATGCTCTGCTCCTGAGCTGCATCCCCTGGTCCCTCTGTGAGTGACACCCACCAGGCCAGCTAGTCACTGCTCCTGAGCTGCATCCCCTGGTCCCTCTGTGAGTGACACCCACCAGGCCAGCTAGCCACTCTCTGCAGCTCCCTCCACCTTTGTTCTTTCCCTGTTTCCATGCATCAGGCCTAAGAGGAAGCCAGCAGGCCTTTGAGGACCACTAGGCCAAGCCTGTTAGCCTCCTAAGAACCAGCTGAGGTAACTCTTAAGAGAGAGCTCTAAAGGTAGATTGAGTGAGTCTGTGTCCCCGCCGAGCTGTGTGAGCCACACTCGGTCTTCTCTAAGTCTCTAAGCAGAATCTGGATCCACGTCACCACTTGTTCCTAGGAGGCTCAGATGAGATTCAGTAACCTATGCCACATGTCAGCACATAAGGCATGGTCTGTAAATGCTGGCTGTTAACCTAATGTCTGTTGCCTTGCACTCTTTCAAGGAGGAGCAAGAAGAGCCCTGAGCAAGGAGCCTCTGAAGAGGGGTCTAGCAGTTCCTATAAGACGTGGTTGTAGTTGGCCGCTAGACTTGGATTGGCAGAGCCCCTCCCAGCACTGACCTTCCCCAGAGGATCAAGTTGTGGGGCCTTAAAGGCGACTTAATCTCTGTAGATTCATCCTTGCAGAGCTGACAGCAGAGGTCCATAGAGAGAGGCCACTGGACAACACAAATGGACTGAAAAAGATGAGATCCTCAGAGCCAATCTTTGTCCATCCCAGTGTCTATGTCTGAACCCAGGACAGCCCTCAGAATCAAGTGTGTGACCTCAGGATATTCTCATTGAAAGCAGACAGTGCGGAACTAAGCAGGTGGCTCAGCCAGTGAGGAGCCTGCTGCTCAAGCTTGAGGCACTGAGGTAGGATTGCCATCACCTGCATAAAAAGCCGGGCACAGTAGCATGTGCCTATAACCCGGCCCCTGAAGACAGAACGGTCCCTGTGACATGTTGGTTAGCCAGTCTAGCCAACTGGTTGACCACCAGGTTCTATGAGAGATGCTGTTCCCCAAAATAAATGAACAGTACTAAGGAAAAACTCCTGAGGTAAGCCTTTAGCTTCTACGCACACACACACACACACACACACACTCATGCACACACACATACACATGCTCACACATGCACACACACAACACATGCACACACACGACACATGCACACACACATACACACACACACACCATGTGGCCTTGGAAGCAGGAAGAAGTTTTCCTCCTGAGAGATTCTTTCAAAGAGAAAGTACAGAAGTTGCGTGAGTGAGGGTGGGGCCAAGACGCTCAGAAGCTGTTAGTGCTTCGTCTTCTCAAGCTGTTTTTCTTCAAAATGATTTCTCATTCCATCTCTTTCCTTTCTTCATCTGTCTTCTGTCAGAGAAAAACTGACTTCTTTCATTGACCGTGGTTTTGGCGACCAAGTGTCCAGGCCAGACTATTCCCTAGACGGTGAGCTGAACTGGCAGACACCTAACAGCTAACACTTCATGAGAGAAGACCCTGATGACTCCACTGTGGCCTGGGTCCAGCTATCCTTGTGCATGGAGTGGGAAGAGATGCTGAGAAGCACACCGTCATGTACTCCTGCCATATACACACAGTGAGCAGACGTAACTCCAAGACCTTAGGACAGCAGTTCCCAACCTTCCTAACACTGCCACCCTTAAATTCACCCCCTCATGTTGTGGGGACCCCAGCCATGAAATTATTGTTGTTGCTACTTCATAGCTGTAATTTTACTATTATGAATCATCATGTAAATATCTGTGTTTCCTGGTGATCTTAAGCAACCCCTCTGAAGGGTCATTTGGCCTCAAAGGGGGTCACGACCCAGAGGTTGAGAACCGCTGCCTTAGAATGATGGTAAAGAGGGAGGAAGTGGCGAATGTGGGCTGTTTTACCTTTGTCGCATTTCTGCACATGTAAGTTCGTATCATTTAATTTTTAAGACTGGCTTGTGAGATAACATTTCTGTTTTTGTTCAAGAGGCTCCCGCATAATTTATCACTGAGCTAACCAGCTCTCTCCTGCAGAGCAGATCAAAAGCAAATCAGATTCCCAATTTAAACATGACCAAATCTCCAGAGGTTAAGAACTTCCAGCTCCATCTGGTGGGGCTGCTCGTCGGCTGACGGCCATGACTCAGCAGCATCGGGGAGGCCATCATGAGTGCGGCTGACGGCCATGACTCAGCAGCATCGGGGAGGCCATCATGAGTGGATTCTTGATGACCGAGCTAGGTTCTCCTCCAGCGGCTTCCCTGACAGTTACCAGTTTTCTTTCAAATTCACTGGGGGAATGGGATGGTTTTGCTCTTGTTTCTTGGCCAGGACTTGCTTGATTCTGAATCCTGTGATGACTGCAAGTGTAACCATCCGTCCTGAGTCAGATCCATCAGGACCAAGTCCAGGAACTCTCCCCACCAATTGGAGCCTTCCACCCTGCATGTTCTGCCCCTAGTGCTTGGCTTCCATGGCTGCCAGAGGGTGCCTGGGCACCGACTGATCTTGTATGTGTATTCTTAGCCATGTCCACCATCTCCCAAAGATGCTTGTGTTTGTCATCTCTCAGTCTGGACAGCTCCAGAAAGAAGCATATTTACTGCCTGAGAACATTCTAACAAATTTTGCAAAGGGAATTTCCTGTTAAAGGAAAAGTACTTAGAGGTCCAGGGAAGCCAGAGTGGGGGATTCCACTTTCCTTTGGGAAAAGTGTGTGTGTGTGTGTGTTTGTGTGTGTGTGTGTCTATTCTTTTTGTGCTTTGGCATCTTGTAAGAAGAGCAGGGCATTGTGGGTAACCTGCATCACAAGGAGCAAGGTCAGAACTGAAGCTCCATGCAGGCTGGTGACCATCCTGCATCCTGGGCACTGTGCTGGGACTGGACATAAGAGGTGACCAGCGTGGGTGGGGAGCCAGTTGCTTTTAGTCTCCTGTCTCCATGTCTCACCGGTGATCCCCTGGGCTTCTGCTCACTCTAGGAGTGGGTTGGTGCATTATCCCGGACGAAGGGCACCTGGGCTGAATGGGCAGCATCTGTTTTCTGAAGGAGCACTCTTCTGCCCCGTGACCGCTCAGCTCCTGGTCCTGCGCCATTGTGGAGAGGACAAAGCTGACATACATCCAATCCCATGACAATCTTCTCTCAGCCCTTTCTTCTTTGTGATGGCTATGATTGTGCTTCAAACACGCCAGTTCCTTGGGCTTGTTATTGCCGGTGAGGCCTTTTGGCCAAAGTGTGTGGGGGCGGCCTCTCCCTCCTTGCACCCCTTCGCCCTTACGGGCCCAGCCTCACTGCTGCTGTCTCTTTGACAAAATACATAAAACCCATACTGACCGGTTAACATACATGACATCTTTAAACTTTAATCCATTCTCCTTCCCTCGATGCGGCGGGCCGGCCTCTGAGAGGTGCCCGTCCATTGTTCCTCGTCAAAGCCTTCTTGAGTGGGTTTCCCACTGAGCTGCTTTTGTGTGACTCACATCAAGATTATAGGTAGCAGAGAAGAAAAAGCCGAGAAGAGAAGGTTAGCCCCTCATTTCAGACTTTAAGAAAAATCTACCAGCGGGTGCCAGTCGGAGTGGGTAACACACATGAAAGACCAAGTCCAAGCTGGGTCGCCGTGTCACAAGAGGAGTTTTTCAGGAGAAGAACACAAAACACAGATTGTCGTGGTCGCACACAGAGACATAAATTTAGGATCATGTTCGCCCTTCGCCTGAACATAGTTAGCTCTGATAATGAGGAACAATGAGCCGGAATGAAGCCGCCGGACTGAGGAGTGAGAGCGGTAAGACTTGCTCCCTTCTGCAACAGTGGATTCGCCTCTGGTCCCTTCCCAGGGGCCCGGACCTCCAGCTGCTCACCTCTATCCTCCCGCACCTTTGGCCTGGGGGCAGTGGCAGCCCACAGTCTCAGCCAGTGGCTAGCAAATAGAAGAACCCCAGTTCTGGAATCCGCCCCTCTGACTTGAGTTCCTGTACCCCGACCTTGAGTTGTGGTACTGCAGATGCTTCCTTCCCTGCTGCCAGGCCAGGGGGTCCACATGTCCAGCTCCACAGCCAGGTGAAGTTTCTCTCAGTGGCACAGCTCTCGGTGAATACTTGACATTCTTGCCCTTTGTTGTTGTTGATACAATCTTTGGGTTTACGTTCCAGTTCTAAGACTAGAGAAAGCAGATAGTGAAGCTAAAGCTGTAGGTTCTCTTTAAAAAATATTTGTGTGTGTGTGTGTGTGTGTGTGTGTGGTTTGCATGGCATGACATACATGTGGAGGTCAGAGGACAATTTATGGGAGTCAGTTTTCTTCTTCCCCCATGCCGGTACTCAGGTTACCATGCTTGGCAGAAGCATCTTCACCCGCTGAGCCATCTTGCTAACCCCTGTAGTCTCAAGTGAGCTTCTCACTTCATATAGAGATTGATGCAGCAGCCCTCTTCCTGTGGCTAAGGTACCCTGGCTGGGAAAGAGGTGATGACATATTCTAGGTGCCAGGCAGAGGGGTGCGACAAAGTGCCCCCTCCACACACACACATGTGATATGACTCTAACTTGACCACAACAGTAACAAACACCATAACCGGAGGTAAGACACGGCAATATTTCCAGACAACCTCTGATTCTTAAGAAGGGAGGTTGAAAGAAAATGACCTTTTAGTTAATTTGAAAAAGAGCCGCTCCATAATCTACCATTCCCTAAGCATCCTGGCAAGGCCACGTCTCTTGGCAAATGAGGCTTGGGCCAGATGGTGTCCAGAGCAGGGCCAGTTTAGCTCCATGGTGCAACAGCTGGGCTTGCCTCTGCCACATCCTGGCTGGTTGCCTCTCTGCATCTCTGTTTCCTCCCCCTCCTCCTTCTCTTCCTCCTCCTCCTTCTCTTCTTCTTCCTCTTCCTCTTCTTCTTTTTCTCCCTGTTTAACTATAACTATGGCTTAATTTGTACATTGTAATATTTATCCTTTCTTGGATCTATGTCTGTAAATTTGACAAATGTATACAGTGTGGGATCACTCCCCCAATCAAAATATATGCAGAACCTTTTCAAGTCCAGTTATATAGCCCTATGGTCTGTCCACACCCCATCCACAGGCAACCGTTAACAGTTTCTCTCCCTATGGTTTCCCAGATATGGGGACTTCCTATCGGTGTGTGGTCTTTCAATTATGAAAACTTCCCATTTAACATAATACATTTGAAATTTGGCTATATTTTTCAGGTGTCAATAGTATATTCCTTTTTTATTGTTGAGTTGTATTCTGGGGTACTAAAGAACCAATTTGTTTATTTGTTGATCAGTAGAGGGATGTTGGGTTGTTTCCAATTGGGGTAATCACAAACTGTGTAAAATGTGTTGGGACATGATTTATTTCAACGGATAAATGCCTAGGAGTGCTGCCTGGGTTGTGTGATCAGTGGATATTTATCTATGTAAGAAACTGCCCTATTGAAGAAGGGGTGGGGGAGCCTGTTGTGAGACTGTGTCTCTGGATAATATCAGAAGTTACATCTGTAGTCTTACCAACATGAGCACCAATGAACATGCCAAATGGATGGAGTAAAGCCCATGAGGCCTCAACCCTACACAGGGGCACCCGAGGAAAGCTGGCAGTG
>LOJH01006525.1:20552-32317 GCA_001685095.1 Ellobius talpinus
ATGCAAAAAGATACTTGGGCCTTTAAAAGTCATATCAGCACCAATGGATGAATGGATCATGCATGCAATAAATGTTGAGACATTTGACTATAATACTGAAGTTTGGATAGGAGGAGCAATTTCCATTGGTATGAGGAGACACTAAAATGCCAAATGTTTTAGTTGTGGTAGAATAGGACATCTAGAAAGGGATTGTAGGCAAGAAATTCCTAGAAATAATGTCTCCTCTGGGAATGGCAANAGTAGGCAATCTCAATCTGGAATATGTAGGAGGTGTGGTAAAGGCCAACATTGGACCAATGAATGTAGATCAACAAAAGACTGACAAGGCAACCCAATACCATTGGGAAATTCCTCGGGGGGGCCTCTCACAGGCCTCTAGGTCAAACATGGTCTAGTTATTCCCAGTCACTGTGGAGAACATGTCTCACCAGGAAAATTAAAAAATCCAGTGCATACTGTAAAAAAACATACTGTTCTGGATGATGGAATAGACATGGAGGATGGGTAAAAAACTCCAGTAGGAAATAGAAAACATATATTTTGGCAGACTTCTATAAATGATCAAAGACCAAAGCTCAGAATGAGTATAAATAACATTGTAATTGAGGGATTACTGTACACAGATGCGGATGCGACTATCATTACTCCAGAATCTTGGCATCCAGATTGACCTCTTCAAGAGACAGATGTTCAATTCCTAGGAATTGGAAACCCGTCTTGTGTAAAACATGCTGCTCTTGGCCCAGGGTATCCCTTCACACTGACCTTTGTGGTTCTAATCTCACCATTTTAAGACATTGGCACCAGCTGTCACTTTCCTAGGGTACTTCCGATCAGCCACACTCCACAGAGCCAGCTCTTCTAGTGTTTGTCAGTTTTTCTCTGTTTTGTCCTGAGAGAGGCCTTCTATCCCTTGCCTGACCTAAGGTGCCCCCTAGCTCAAACTCAGCCATGCTAGTCTCTAATGGTCCTACAGCTGCCATCATGACCCATTCATTCATCATCATGTATTATTTTCTGTCTTTTCCTGTAGGGGTGAAACTCTATGAAAGTAAATAAAAACTTACTTTTCTTTTCTCTGTGTGGCATGCACTTGGCAGAGGGCCTGGCCTGCTGAAGGTTCTTAGTAGATTTTTTTTTTGCACAAATAGGTACAGTAATGAAAGAAGAAGGAACCCTGGACTCATCAACGGAGACCTGAGGTCTCATCCTTTACTCCATGTCCCTGGGAAATGCTACTTACTTATTCAATCAATACGTATTTTCTGAGCCAGTATTCCAAGGTATAATGGGTGTTAAGAAGTAGTCTCTACCCCCAGAGAAGATGAGAAACAGTTAATCATGGATATCAGACACCAGGAGACACCAACAGGGGGCCACTTTCTTAGCCTAAAGAAAGAGATAGCTAAATCGATACCCCAAAGATGAACAGTTATGGCAAGACTGGGCTGGAGAGAGTCACAGAAGGGACAAAGACCCCAAGATGACAGAGAGAAAACAGATAGAGGGGGAGGAAGTAGCAGTGTCTGGACATAGAGCAGCAATAGAAAGATGAAAAGAAGAAGGGGGAATGTAGGGAAGTGGGGAAAGGAGGGAGAAAAAAAGAGGAAAGAATGGAGGAAGGCAAGAGAGAGGAAGGGAGAAAGAGGGGGAATAAGAGGAGAGAAGGAGAGAAGGAATGGAGGAAGGAAATGAGGGAGGGGAAGAATGGAGGGAGAAAGGATTGGGGGAAAGGAAGGAGTGAAGAGGGCAAAATGACAGAGAAAATTTTAACCTTGTGTTCAGGACCCTTTTGTTTGGAAGGTGGGAGGAGCATGGAGAAATTTCTATTCTGTGCAAACCTCCTCTTGTCCTGGTCCTCTGATCCCCAGGACATGATATCTTACTGTCAGCTATGCCTTATGGTGACAACTAAGGAGATGCAGGGTTGCCTCAGCCTGCTCTAATTCTACCATGCCCCATCAATACAGCACTTCACAGTAGGCTTGAAAAAAAACACTGTTATGTGTGGGGTGTGCATACATGCTCATCCCATGTTCACATGTTTGAATGGACACATACAAACGCCTATGTGCATGTGCCTATGGAGGCCTGGGGTTGACACTGAGTGTCTTCCTTGATCACTCTCTGCAGATGGGACTTTTCTCCACCTAGCCCAGTCCCACTTGACCATTTTCTCTCTGCCCACTGGGTTCACGCAGCCACTTATGAAATAACCATTCTGAGGCTTAATATCAGTTACAATAGTTTGGCCAACAGCTTAGGTTTCTTGCTGGCTAGCTTTAACTATAAATTAGCCCATTTCTGCTAGTCTGTGTATCGCCACATGGCCATGGCATTACTTCTGTTCTGACATCTTTCTCCTTAGGCTGTTGCTGGCATCTCTCTTCTTGGGCAGCTACCTGGCATCTCCCTGACTCTGCCTTCTCTCTCCCTTTATCTTTGTTTAGACTTCCTGCCTAGATATATTTTGCCTGTCCATTGACTGAAACAGCTTTATTCATCAACCAATAAAAACAACACCTATGCAGAAGGCCATCTCACATCAACTCTCTACTTTATTTCTCGAGTCAGGGTCTGCTAATTGAGCCCAGAGTTTCCACGTCAGCTAGACTGGCTGGCCAGCTTGCCCCAGGGATCCCTGACTCTGCCTCCCAAGTGCCGGGATTGCACATAGATACCATGTGTGGCTAGTTTTTTCATGATCTTTATGAATTCCAACTCTGGTCCTTAAGTTTGCCTCACAAATTCCTTACCCATTGAGCCATCTCCGCAGTACATATTGGGCTCTTTGAACAGTCGTTGTGAACACTATTCATGGGTAAGGACAGTGAATCTCCAAGCTAGAGGGACCTGCTTGGAGCTGCAGAACCAGGATCAGAACTGGATGTTTGTTCCTCTAGAGGAAGGATTCTCAACCTTTCTAGTGCTGTGACCCCTTAATACAGTTCTTCATGTTATGGTAACCCCCAATCATAAAATTATTTTTGTTACTACTTAATAACTGTTATTTGCTAATTTTACTACTGCTATTCATCAGAGTATAAAAATCTTATAGGCAGTATATCTAATATGTGACCCCTGTGAAAGGGCCATTTAACTCCAAAGGGGTCACGACCACAGGTTGAAAACCACTGCTCTTCAGGCATTCTCTGTGACGCCCACGTTTTTGTCACTAGACCCAGCCTCTGCCTAGGGAGTGTTTTTTGAAAGCCCCCAAAGGTCCCCTGGCACCTCCTGTCATGCTGCCTCTGCTCCAAGAACCTTCTAGAAGCCATTGGCACTGCTGATGGCTGCAGAGTTTGCTGACAGCATCTGCTCTGACTTCAAGCATTTGCTTTCTCCATCCACTGAGGTGAGTTGAGCTACATGTTTCTCAGCAGAGCCTAACTGGCAATTAACTTGACCTGGCTGGTGCTGGGCTCTGGGAAGCAGTGTCTGTGTTGTTGAAAAGACATAGCAGACAGCCTTACGTGTATTGAGGAGGCCTTGTTCCCCTGAGCTTTCAGTGTCAGGCGTTTTATTTGTGCCACACCGATGAGAAGGTAACCACAAAGAGGCGGTTCTATTGAGCTGGGCAGCTTTCTCTCATACTCTATGCCACAGGAAGACAACCCTTCCTGCTTCACAGAGTACCTGAGAGTCACTAAGAGAGATCTACAAATCTGGAGACATGCCAGCTGCTGGGTGACCGGAAAGAGTGGCACTGGTGGTGAATGACAGTCTTAGACCTTGTGGTGAACTGGGCAGCCCGAGTAATCACTGGCCTTTGCCTCAGTGTCCTCAACAGACAGTCTGAAAACTGAGCGAGCAAAAGCCTTCAGCAGCGACCACTGTCCTCAGCAGTAAGACCCTTGAACATCAGTAACAATTTCTGTGGTTATTGCTGTTAAGACCTATGAGACCAGGTGTGATCTTCTTATGACAGACACAACCAGCTCTAGGAAGCAAAATTTTTAATTTAATTTAATATTTTGAGGCCAGGTCTATATGTAGCCCTGTCTGTTCTGAGACTTTTTATGTAGACCAAACTAGTCTTGGACTCACAGATCTTCTGGCCTCTGCCTCTTGAGGGCAGGAGGCAGGATATTAACCATCTGTCCTAGACAAGGAAATAGGGCTCAGAGATGCTTAGGGATACAGCCCAGGCTTTTAAGAGGCATATCTGACCTTTGAACCCAGGCCCGACTGACCACAAATACCCTGTTTATAACACATACTCAAAAGAGCATCTGGGAGATGTCACCAGACTGAGGACCTGCTGTTAGCAGAATGCAGAGAACCAAAAAGGGTATTCAAGTTAATCGCCTTCATCTGGAATCATCCATATAGTGTCAAGGTGGGGAGAGGGTTGCATGAGGAGAAGCTGTTGCCATTGGAAGGGGTGGCCATTTTGATGGTGGACCAACAACTGAGGAAACATGGCTAAGAGCCTGGGCTTCATGACTGCACATCTCTGTGTCTAAATCTCCGTTCTGCAGCTCAATGACTCTAGGCAATTTACCTGACGTCAAATCCTCATGTTCCCTTCCCATGAGTTCTTACTGTCATGAGGAGTGAGGTAGGCTAATTCATATTCAAAGAATATTATGGCTGGAGGCCGGGTTCATGAAAATCATGGGTCATTAATGTGAGTCAATAGCCCTTCTTAATGCACGTAACTTTGGAGTAGAGCTCTGAAATGTTTCCTTCTCAGTTTCTCTGGCATGAGCAGATGCCTGGCTATGGTTCAATACCCTGGATCAGTCTTATGGCACGGTGGCAACATTGGATAATAAAACCAAATTTGTGTTTACTGAAACCAGTTATTTCTTCCTAGAGTGAGGATGGGTTGAAAAGGGAGGAGAGGGCCTTGGGGAAGGTCAATAACCTCTCTGGGTGAATGGGAGCACCCACAGAAATGACCTTGAGGCTGAGGTCTGGAATCGTAGGCATGAAGGAGCACTATGAGAATGCTGAGTGGAGGACTCACACGGACTGGAGGGCTGGCTTGTAGCGCTAGGAGCGGGGAAAACAGAGAAGGGGAAGAATGTTCTTGAAGATGTTGAGGACATGAGAGCCAGAAGCAAGGTTTCCTGTGTGAGGGTCTGCTTTGGCCTCTTTGTGTCCCTACAGCAAAACCCTGCAAACTGCATCCTTTGCAAAGACTAGAAATATATTCTCTCATTGTGCTGCAGTCTAAGGAGTCCAAGATCATGGCACCAGGATATTCAGGTTCTGGTAAGGACTGCTCCCTGCCTCCAAGGTGGTCCTCTGGGGGAAGGGATGGTGTTATGCTGGAAGACCGTGGGCAGGAAGGGTAGAGTCTGCCCTCAAGTCTTTTGATAAGACACTTAACCCCACTCCTGAGGATAGAGCCCCATGACACAATTGTCTTCCAAAGATCACATCTCTCAGTGCTGATGTATTAGGATTACGTTCTACTTGAATTTGGAAGGAGCATCATCATTTAGACCACTGAAGAGACAATGAAGTAATTGTTTGACTTAAGCTCAGTTTAGGACCTCTCCCTGCAGTTTTCTTTGAAAACATGTGTGCTCTTGGAGATGGCTAGATCCTTTGCAAGAATATAAAGCAAAAAAATAGTAGTGTGTTCTTGGGACTCACTAAGGTGTGTGTGCACTCACACACACCTAAGCATGTTCATTTGAGTACACATGGGTGCATGTGTATTTGGGTTCATGTGCACACACGCATGTGTGTATGTGTGTGTGTACATAGGCATATTCATTTGAGTGCTGTTGTGACTAGAACTTTACCGATTAGCCACATCCCCAGCAGGGCTATCTGCTGTTGGAAGGTTTCTGCTTCTGCCTAGTCTGTCTCAGATGAATTCTGTTTGTTCTGGAGCTGAGAAAGAGACCATAGACCTTGCATTTTCTAGGCAAGCACTCTACCACTGAGCAAAATACTCAACTATCCAAATGAACTTTCAAAGAGTATTCCTATGGGTTATCTCCTCCATCTGTAAAAGATGCAGAAGGAAAATAACTGAAGAATTTTGTTCACAAACCCAGAGGCTCAGTAGTGCCATCTATTGTAACTAGCATTTAATCTCCAAGCACCTTGTTCTGTTTTTCTGTTACAGAATCTGTAGCTCAGGCTAGCCTCCAATTCATGATAATCTTCCTGCCTGATGGGCATGAACAACCACTCCCAACTCACCAATAATCTTAAGGGCAAGTACTGAGCAGCTGTCCTGCCCAGTACTGAGCACACAGCACTCTAGGAGGGTGGATGCTTGAGATCTGTTCTCTGAATGCAGGAAGTTGTATTATAAAATAAACAAGGATATGTATGCTATTCACAGAGAAGCATTGAGGATATGTCATGGATGTCATTCTTGATCAAGAAAAGTGGCTTCTGATGATCAGGACAGTTCCCATTTTCTTTTCCTAACACAATTTTCAAATGACCACACAGCACCATCCAAACCAACTGGAAATATTCGTATTTCATAGACTCTGAAATTGGTACTGGTGTTTTCAGCCTTACTGCTGACATTGCGATGAACTATCTTTTGTTTAAACCTGTGGGTACATTTTCTTTTCTTTTTTTATTGATCCTTTGTGAGTTTTACATCACACATCCCAAGCCTACTCATTTCCCAAACCCTCTGTATCTGCCCTCACCTCAAAGAAAATCGAACATAAAAATAAAAATTAAAATGCGAATTAAAGAAAGAAAGAAAAATCTTGCAGTTGAGGCTGCAGTGTTGTGGGTGAATTTTCAAATTATTTTGTAGCAATCAGCTTTTGGAATTGGCTTCACTCGCTGGAGGAGAATGGGCACTTTCTAAGGTTTTTCTTACATTCTACCAAAGTGTTTTATAGAAAGGCTCTTTTGATTAAAAAGCAATAGATAAGAATGTCTGTCTCCTCCCTAAATAACTAAATATTATTTAAGTTACAAAGCTGTAACAGTTTGTTGGATATTTAAATGTCCATATTAAAACACATAAAATTTAATTCTTTTCCTGATGAACTTACATTTTTATTTACGTATCTTACAATCAATGGTCCAATTTCACACAAGATAAATTCCAAAATGTTCAGGACAGCAGCCATGTCTCTGTTCCCCTCTGAAAACCATGTCTTCTGGGATGTGGGCATGACAAGAAGCTCAGTTGGTAAAGTAGAACCTGAGTTTGATGACCCAAAACCAACATTAAAAAATAGCCTGGGGTAAGAGGTAAAGAAAGGAGGATGCCTGGGGCTTACTGGCCAGCCAGTCATGTACTCCATGGGCTTCGAGTTCAGTGAGAGACTGTCTTAGATAAGAGATGGAGACTCATGGAGGAATACACAGTGTAAGCCTCTAGCATCTGCACACATGTACACATGGATCATATGTGAGTGGTAAGCGTACACACACATGCACACATCCTCTTCAATTATGTTTATTTTTAATAGCTAAATGTTGCCATTATTTAAATGTTTGTTCTCAGTCCTATGCTTTTCTGGGCCTTTCACCATGCTGGGAACACTTTTACTTTTAACATTATAAAGCATGCTTCAGTGGCTCAGCCTGCATGCAGACAATGATGCTTCCTGAAACATCTGTCTGCACCAAAAAAATATGTGAATTAAAATTTTCTTGTGATTATTACCAAATGGCATTTCAAAAAGATACTAATGACCTAGGCATGCCCACTTCATTCATTCTCATAGGCACAGGTGGAATCTGTTTTCAGTTTTTATCAGATTGTTGGGTAAGATTGATATAGCCATGGTTTTATAATTTTGCTAGTAGAGTCAAGTGCCCTTATAAAAAGATGTTGTGCGTCACCTGTTACCTTCCTTGTCAGTGTTGAAACATTTCTAGTAACGACATTCCCTTTTTCTTCTTAAATTGCTTTCAAAAAGTCACATTCTTAATATCTTCAAATTCCTCCTTTCCCATTTTTCTCATATTTGACCTTCTGAGAGTCCCAAATGGATCTGTAAACAAAGGCTCATTGCTCTCAGGATAGAAGGGTAACTGTTATTCTGGTATTTCCATTATTGCCCTCTGATGGATTCCAGTCTTTTCTGGATTCCCTATCTACCCTTTTCTTATTATTTATCCCCCCTCCTTTTACAGCATGACTTCAAGTAACTCCCAAAGAAGGTATGCAAGAAAAGTGAAAAATTCTAAGTATTTGCACGTCTAAGAAAGTCTTTGCTATGTATCTTTCCATGTCACCTTTTCTGGTATGAAATTATGTGACAATAATAAAGTCCTTCCTCTGTCAACGGATATGCAATGATCTGATGACAGACACGGCGCCAATCGGATTCTTCCCCTACATGAATAATCTTTCATTTTTCCAAGATTACCACAAGGATCTTTCCTTTATTCTTGATATTCTGAAATCTTACACTTGTTTGACAGTATGTGATTTTTTTTCATTCATTCTGTCAGTGTAGGTTGAATATTGTATACTTGAATTTGGGGAAGTTGGACCATTTTCTCTTCTACTGTTCTTCAGTAATTTATAGTCTACAGTTGAAAAGAGAAATTGTTCTAATTTAACTCTATTATATCTTCTCTCATATATAATATGTGGGTGTTTTAATCTCAACAATCATATTTTCTTATATTTTTTACTTATTATTATTACTATTTGTGTGTGTGTGTGTATGTGTGTGTGTGTGTACTCAGGCATGAGCATGCCACAATGCATGTGTGGAGGCCACAGGACAACTTTTGGGAGTCAGTTCTTTCCTTCCACCAGGGAGACACTTTCAGCCCTTGATCCATCTCCCTGACCCTGTATTTTTATCTTCTAATCCAGTTCTAATACCCAACTTCATTTCTTCCTTCCCACAATGGCTTCTTAAGTTACCAGTGAACAAAACTTTCCTTTTGTTTCCTAAGCTAATACTATTTTGGATGCTTTCCCTGTTACATCCCTTTGTCTTTTCCTTCCCTTTCCACATTTCTTTCAATTCATATTCAAAAATGGGTTACAAAGGAAAAACCTAAAGTGGTCCTTGTGAGACCTTACTATTTGGAGTTCATCCCTTTTATCTTGTCCATCCATTTCCCTTCTTTGGATAGGGATTGGGGTTCCCTTTCCTGAAGATATCTCATTAGCCTAACAGTAAGTGCCAAGTGTCTTAAGGGGTCTGTTAGGACCTGATGGAATCGCCATGTATTTATCCTTAGTGTGTGTCTTTCACGTGTCAGGTTTCCGTCCTCCCTCCCTCCATCCCTCCCTCCCTCCCTCCCTCTCTCCCTCCTTCCCTCCCCTTTTTCCCTCCCTCCCTTCTTCCTTCCTTTCTCTTCTGAGACACAGTTTTACTGTGCAGTTTAATGGTCTTAAATCTGTGATCCTCCTACTTCTGCCTTCCAGGTGCTGGGAACCTTGATGTTTTATCAGCATTGCCAGTTTCATCCAGATTTTAGAAGTATGTCATTTAACTTCCTAATGTTTGGGAGTATTTTTTTTACAGATATGTTATTTTTAAATTTATAATTTAGTTGCGGTCAGATAACATATTCTGATTTTAATCCTTTATTTGTGTTGACATGTTTTGACAGCAGCAAGTGTTCTTTGTTGGCAGATTTGTCTCATGCCCTTGGCAATCAGTACCTTCCATTGTTTCTGGGTACAACACTCTTGAAAGTCTCTTAGATGGCTGGGTTGGCAGGGCTGTTTACAGTATATTTTCTACAGTATTTTTATTGTGTGAAAGAAGAAATGGTACAGGGAATTACTAAATATGAATCATAATTATAAATTAGACTGTTTCTCTCTGGGAGTCTATTCAGTTTATATATTATGAAACATTGCTATCCAACAAACAAATTTGCAATTGTTGTGTCTTCCTGATAAAGTCAAACTTTTTTTTTTGTTTTTTTTGAGACATGCTTTCTCTGTGTAGCTTTGGAGCCTATCCTGGAACCAGCTCTTGTAGACCAGGCTGGCCTCAAACTCACAGAGATCTGCCTGCCTCTGCCTCCCGAGTGCTGGGGTTAAAGGTGTGCGCCACTACCTCCTGGCTAAATTCATACTTTTAACTTTGAGAAATGTTCCTACCTTTCTCACATAATTCTCTTTGTTCTTGAAGTCTACTTATTGTGCAACAAAATAGTAACTTGTCTTCTTATAAATATTATTTGTTTGAAGTTATTTTTAGCAATTATTTGGGATTTATGTTTGAACCAAGTCTCTTATTGACAACATACAGATAGGTTTTACTTTGCTATCCTTTTCTTGATTTTAGATATTAGAGTTTCTCTTTATTTGTTTGTTTTGTTTTTGTTTCTGAGACAGGGTTTCTCTGTAACTTTGAATTCTGTCCTGGAACTCGTTCTTGTAGACCAGTCTGGTTTCGAACTCACAAACCAGCCTGGCTCTGCCTCCCAACTGCTGGAATTAAAGGCGTGTGCTACCACCACCTGGTGGTTTTAGAGTTTTTAATCCATTTACATTTATTGTAGTTCGTCTCATGACTGGATTTTATGTTATCATTTTCCTATTTGTTTTTGGTTTATAACATCTGCTTTTGGTTTTTCTGTTTCTTCTTTCTGACTTTATTTTGGATTTATTGATTATTTTCAAAATTCTATTTTTTTTGAGACAGGGTCTTACTGTATAGTTTGAATAGCCTGAATCTCACTGTAGAACAATTTAGTCTTAAAATCACAGAGATCTGTCAGACTCTGCCCCCTGGGTAGTGGAATTAAAGGCATGTGCTACAATACCAGACCAGAATTCCATTTTATTCTATTTATTTAAAATATTTTACTTAATTACTTAAAGAGAGAGAGAGAGAATTGAAAGCAGAGGGAGGTTACACTTTCTCAAAACCATTATCAGAGATACTTTCCATACACCTTTTTCTTGGATTTTTTTTAAATTATGGGTGTATGTGTGTTATGTGTGTTTCTCTCTGGGTATGCACAAATGTGCACACATGTGTAAGTGCCTGAGGAGGCCAGAAGAGGGCTTCAGAGTCCCTGTGTCAAAAACAACAAGCAGAGGAAGAGTACTGGAGAATCAAAGCCTTGAAAACAAGACAGATATATTTTAGATTCTGCAGAAGCTGGGAATCACCCTGGGCAAAAAGCAAAGATGGATGCTGTGCCTATTTGGTGCAAAACAGTGTTTTTCTCGCTCTAATCACACACCCCTGTTCCCTTCAATGGCTGAGTTCCCGGGAGGTACAGTCGTCCTGGGGTCTAGCACAGCCCACTGTTCAAATGCTTCGTCTTAGGGACTCAGGACACAGAGCCTCATGCAGTGTGTGTCCTGGGGCTTGCCATCCACTCCCTCATTTCTCACTTTCAGGATCATTCACATAGCAAATTGCCCAAAGCTTTGCACCCTGGGATGAACTGAGAGCTCCCGGACAAGCAGGCACCAGCTACAGCCGGGCAAAACCAAGGCTGAGTGCCTCCTGCTCATTCTCCATGTGCGCCTACCAACGCACTTCATGCTGAAACGGACTACGTGGCGTTTCAGGCAACTGAGTGCTGGATGAAGGCGCCGGAAACATGCTCCAGGCCTCTGAGAAGACAGCAAGGGCCCTTAAAGGCAGAGCCAGCTTTCCAGTTCCCTTCCTACACACTTCTTTTTAAATCACACCTTACGTTTTATGCTTCTGTTGATGAAAGCAAGCTTGAATGCCCACACATTTACACACTCACACACACACGCTCACTCAATACACTCACATACAGACGCATGCACACACACACTCACACAGACATGCTCACTCACATACACACACACTCTCTCACACACGATCACTCACATACACTCACGCGCGCGC
>LOJH01006526.1:0-15655 GCA_001685095.1 Ellobius talpinus
CCCTTCCTTTCCCTCCTCTCCCTTCCTCTCCCCTTCCTTTCCCTCCTCTTCCTTCCTCTTCCCTTCCTTTTCCTTTGTCAGGGGAAACACTGACAAAGTTACGACCTGTTCAAGCACTATGTGGGAAACTAAACTGAGAGGACAGCCTCCCACATCAGAAGTGCAGACCCAGAAAGAATTTTGTCCTGTTAAACTTAATTTTAGTAAAAGCTAGCTCTCTCTACCATCATGAGTCAGTAGTGAGCATGAAAGAATCAATCAATGTTAGAGGTGAAACATGCATCTGAGAGAAATGGCCAGCACAACCAGGATTTAAAAAAAATGAAATTAATAAAATTCCAGGCAAACGAATAATAAAAAATCATAAAGGAACACACTCTTATGACTACTGGCCCCATCCCCTTAGGCATGCCAACCAGCGACATACAAGTTCCAGCTTAGGACTGACCTCTGCCTCTGATGAGCTCACAGAGAACAGATCCTCATTTGCACCAAGGATAAAGTTCAGTGGGACAGTGGTTGCCTGCGCATGTCAGACCCTGGCCTTCATCGCAGCACCAGAAGATATAAAAGGGAGAGGAAGGGGAGAGGAAGGGAGAGAAGGGAAAGGAAGGGGACAGGAAGGAAGAGGTGAGAAAGGAAGGGGAGAGGAAGGAAGAAGAGGGAGAGGAAGGGGAGAGGAAGGAAGAGGAGGGAAAGGAAGGATAGAACGTAAAGAATAGAGGGCTGGGGAAGCAGGGACTTGTTTTTTTTTAATATCCTATTCTCGATACACAAAATATGATTGGGCTGCTTCATTGTTAGGATTCAGGGTTAGTTTAGATAATATGTCAAAAAATATCAGATTTTGAAACCCTATACTATCTAGTCTCTACTTCTAGCTTTACCCAGGCAAGGCTCCCATGAAATCAACTGCCCAAAGGGTAAGGAAAAATGAGAAGTTAAATCTAAACATGCCTAATTTCCTGTTGGCCAGGTCTAAGGTTCTGTTGAAGAGGTCTCTGGACAGCTGGCCTGAGCACTTGGCTCAGACTCATGGCTTAAGAGGAGGCTCTGAAGTCCCTCATGCTCAGCTGCAGCTGCAAGCACAAGTTGGTGCTCACAGCGAAGGGGAGGAGGCTGGTTCTTTGGGACCTCACTCAACTTGAGAACTGCTGTCCTCATCCCTGTGGCTACCTCCCTTCTGCAAAGCGTGGTCACTGGGGGAAGCATGGTAAGGGCTAGAAGGAACGGGACTCCAGTAGAAAAGGGATGTGCTTGGGGTCCCACTCTGTTCTGAACACTGATGGTTTCTCACAGAAACCTTGCTGCACTCCACCTTATGGGCAGCTGTGCACTCTGAGAACTACAAAAAAGAACTCAGGTCTGGAGGAGAGTGGACTGTTCTGACAATGTCATGTAATGTATACTTTATGTGCACATAAAGCAATTTTCAGAGATTCAAAGAAGAAATAATTTCTGTGATAAATGCATATGTGGTTAGAAATGGTTAACACTCTCATGGAATACGGGCTGCAAAGACAAAAGGTAGTTTCAGCAAATCGCTGAAATGGCAAAATAGTATACGAGTTATTAGGAGAGAGGAGCTCAGACAGGGCTGTAACAGTTATAGCAATGGGATAGAAAATTGCCCAGCATGCACGGTGAGGGTCTGTCTAGAAATCTGGGGGATGTGTGGTAAGGATAGGTGGGAACTGTAGTGACATTTCCTTTGTATTTTAGTAAATAAAGCTTGCCTGAAGATCAGAGTAAAACAGCTGCACTGATCAGCTCACAGAGCAGGCAGTGGTGATGCACACCTTCAGTCCTCGCAGCCACACTAGTTTGCCATAGAAATAGGATGGCAGCGGTGCACAACTTTAATCCCAGCACTAGAGAGGAATATAAGATGGGAGGAGTCAGCTTTCAGACGTTCACATTCTGAGATTCCTGGGGGCAGGATCGCCTCCTTTCAGACTGAGAGAGAGGTAATAGGCAGTGACTGACTGGCTGTTTGGCTTTTCTGACCTTCAGGTTGAATCCCAATATCCGTCTCTGGGTTTTTATTAATCGTGCTAGAAGAAATGATCAAGAAAAATGTATTATTGCCAACCAACATGGAAAGTGCCTTAGTGTTTGCAGTGTTTGCATGCTCTTTAGCCAGTGTTTTCCTGTACAGCACATAGACTTATTGGACTGGTCAAACGTATTTCCTGATGACTTCAGTTTTAGAATGCATTCAAAGAACATCAGTGAGCTGAATAGGCTTCTGTCTATGCATTGAAAAATAGGGTATATTGGGACAGTAACATGGCTCAGTAGATAATGATGTTTACTGATACACGGGAAGACTTGAGTCCAAGTCTAGGGATTTACATGGTAGAAGGAAAGAATGAACTCCCATAAGTTGTCTTCTGACCTCCACACACATGCTTCGTCATGTGCTCGCTCACATACACAGACACACAATAAATAAACACATACAAACACGTAATAAAAATTAAGTAGGACACATAAATTATCATTTAATAATATTTTACAAAACTGATCATTTTTACAAGTTCTGTGATGAATTATTTATATACAGCATCTACTTCTACAATAGAAACACGTATGTTTATTAGACTCAGTTTTTTTTATGGGAAACTCTGAGGCACACAGGGGTCAGAAGCATGCCCAATATCAGTAATCATTAATAGATGTGTGTGAGATCTGAGTTACTTAAAAGACTCTCAAATTTTTCTTCTATCTAGGCACCAGAAATTAGAGTGTGATGCTTAAATGTTTATGAGTAGCCAGATTCTGGGATTTTGATCATAGTTTCATTACTTCCTACTTACATGATTTATTATACAACGGATTAAGTTACTTAACCTCACTGCACCTCAGCTTTCTTCTCTGCAAATGTGGATGAGAATAACTGTCCCACAGGATTCCATCATCCATTGAATATTTTCTTTATGTTTGGTACCACTTAATGCATTTTAATTATTAATATAGGTTAGAACTCGACCTGGCATAAATACCAGTCCAATGACTGTTTGGTATAATTTAAAAAATAGAGACTAGCATGATAGTTGAGCAAGTATGTTAACAGTTTAAATTTTCCCGTTTGTCACTCTTTATAGTTTTGTGATCTCAAGCAAATGATATACTTCTCTAGCCTCTGGATTTATGCATCTCCAAAAAAAGGGATAGGAATACTATTTACTGACTGAGGTTTTATTGATGTCTAAATGCATTAATCCATGTAAAACCCTCATTATAAGGATTTATAAGTTGTATTGCATTTCTTACTAATTTAACATGTATCATTCATATTCATCAATATGCACATACATATTCTCATTCTAGATATTCTTCTCCATAGTGTAACAGTCTAGAATATTCTTTCACTTTGGTCTGCATTCTCTATCAATTTATCTCCCTTTTAATTAGTTATTTTTATTTTCTACTAATTGGTCTTGTGGTTGTACTAATTAATATGGTTTCCCCTATCCAGAACTGGATACATTGAACAGTTGGCATAGGCGTGCCAAACAGAGATTGGCAGATCATTTTGTGTCAATGAACTTTTATCATGTGATAAGATTTGTTGGACCTGGGTGCTGCTTGCCTGTCCAGTAACCAGACTGGATTATGTTGTTACAAGTCTCTAGCATCCTTGATCCCAGGTCCAACCTTGCCTCCACAATTATAGCTGAGAACTTCCCATCAACATTTCTTCCCTTGATGCTGCATTTTATTCACTGACTGACAAATTTGTGTTTTGTTTTATTTTTTTAATGACAATTGCTATGAAAATGGTGGGATTATTATCATGATTTCCACTTTTACAGACATTACTTTGTTCATATAATAAATGTACCCATTATATCCTTGCCTCCAGGCTAATAGTGTGTATTAGCTTGCTATATCCTTGATTTTACAGAGCCCAATTGTAACAGTACAATACAGTAGAATGGGCATTCTACTGTAATCAATAAAGTTGCTTAGGAGCTCATAGTAAAAGGTTGTGATCACCTCTCTGGTCATTTTAGGAGAGAAATGCATATTATAGTCTGAATTTTGTGTTCTTCTGAAATTCATGTGTTGAATCTATCCCCCCACCCCCAAAGTGGGATTTTTTGGTCGGTCCTAAGGGAGGTGATTTGGGCATAAGACTCCTGCCAACGTGAGTCAATTAAGGTCCCTCACAAAAAAAGCTATACAGAGCTCTGCTCCTGCTGCATGTGTTGACACTAAGACAGTATCCATGACTTAGTAAATTAACACTCGCCGGAAGTGAATCTGCTATTGCAGATTTAACCTGTAGCTCCTGAGCTACACATGCTGTGGAAACAAAGCTCTTCAGTTTCTGACAACCGTCTATGATGTTTTCACAACAACCTGATTGTGTTGAGATCAAGATTAAGAACACTTTATCTAGAAGTTAATGTTTGAATGATTGTTTGAAAGAGAAGCACACCTTGAGTAGAGGAATCATCAGGCATAGGTAGCAGACTAGAGAGTGGAATATGGCTACAGAATTGGAGAGAAAAGAGAAAAAAAGAGAAGAAAAGAAATACATAATTATAGTGTTTGGTTATGCAGCAAAAGTCCCTGAGGTCAAATAGCCCAAGAATAGGTAACCAAGTGACCAGTCCTGGAAACAAAAATATAAAGTAACGTTATATAGCCTGAACCCATTTTATTTATGTATTTAGGAATATGCATGAATGTAGCAACAATTAATGAAAAAGAGGCCACGAATTTGAAAGAGATCAGGGAGGGGTATTTGGAAGGTCTAGGGCAAGGAAATGTAAGAGAGAAATTATGTAACTATACTATAATCTCAAAAATAAAAGCAGCAAAAAATAAGACTCGTTATAAACGAAAGAGCTTAGTAATTGTTAAAACACAAGGAAAAGTATACATTGGTTGGGAAATTATTTTACTCACTCCATATTCAATGGGATTAGAAAATCAGAGGTGTCTGGTTATGCCATATGCTATAGGTTGTTGAATAGATTTAATATGATCCCTGGTGGATCATACAACTGTTTCTCTTCTTCTAATTAATTGATATCTAAGTGAGAATTAAGTAGACATGAAGCTGGTTTAATTTCTATCAGCATACTTTGAAATTATGACCTTTTAGTCTGGTGAAAAACTCATTCTTTTTAGTACTCTTTAAATTGTGTGTGAGTGCATGTGCGTGTGTGCATGCGTATGCGCACATGTGTATCGGCATGCATTTGGAGGTCAGCAGACAACTTGTAAGAGTTGGCTCTCCTCCACCAGATGAAGATGGACCCCTAGGACTGAACCCAAGTCCAAAGCTTTATGGAAAGTTTCTTTTATACCCACTGAGTCATCTTTGTTTTTGAATCTTATTTTTAATTTTTGAGACTATACAATTTTGAAAAATTATAACATTTTTCCTTCTATTTCCTCCCTCCAAGTCTTCATATATTCAGCTCTCCACTCTCCTTCAAATTCATTGCCTCTTTTTCACTAATTGTTATTGCATGCATATATATATATATATATATATATTCCTAAATATGACCTTCTTAGTCCATAGTATGTTGCATGCATGTATGTTTACAGGTTTACTATTTGGCTCTGGACAATGATTTGGTGTACTCTTAATTGGGGAAAACCACTTCTCTCTCCTGCTCACATCTTTCCTCAGTTACCTCTAGGCTGTATGGACTGTTCCCCATTCACCTTGGCAAATCCCCTGGTGTTATCCTTGTTTGGCACACATTTAAGTAGTCACGTTGATAAGACTTTATGGATTTAGCTTCTGCCATCAGTAGGAGAAACACTCCCATAGCAAACCCCCTGGTCCTCTAGCTTTTACAATCTTTCCACCCCCTCTTCTACAATGTTCCCTGAACGCCAGGCACAGGAATATTTTGTAGTGTATCTTTTGGGACTGAGCCCTACAACTCTGCATTTTGATTGGCCCTGGTTTTCTGTAGTGGTCTCTATCTGTTGCAAAGAGAAGTTTCCATGATGAGGGCTGAAGAGTAAACTTGACTATAGGTAAAAGGGCAGATGTTCATGGATTGTTGTTAGGAATTATGCTGGCCATATGTTTAATACTTTAAACACCAGTTTCCAGAAGTCAAATTATAATCATAATATTCTTATATCTCTAAAACACAGTAGTTACTTCATTGTTTTTAGTCAGTCAATGTATGCAGTCATTATAGAAATATTCTTAAATACTTAAAATAACTCAAGAATTACCATTTCATTATTAGTCCTTCTAATCTGGTCATTTTCATATCACAGGTGGTAGAATATATGTATAAGTTAATATATGTATGTATGTTTAAATATATGGTGTATGTATATTTATGCATATATGTGTCATAATATGTGTGGGTGTATATGTGTTTGCACGTATATGTGTACGTGTGTCATGTGTACAAGTATACATTTGTTCACTTTGCATATGTATGTGAAATATATGTATGTGTATGTATGTATGTGTGTATGTGTATGTATGTATGTATGTAGCAGTCACATGATCTATATTGTGTTTTGCATTAATGCTTTTTACTAAATATTCTACTCTTTAATTTTGCAACATTTCAACTTAAATTGGGTCTTGTAGATTTTTCTACTGCAATATATACAGATTTGGTTCTTTAAAGAAATGGTTTAACAAAGAGTAATAGACTGTCTATGGCATGAAAGCACAAAGGGATTATTGGTGGAAATGATCAGCATAAGCAAGGGGGGGAGACTGGGAGTAGAGAGCACCCCAAAACAACCCTTGTTTAGAAATCTCCCTATGACGTACCATAATTTACGATGAACACTTAAGTAATTTTCAGACTTGCACTACTTTTAGCAATACAACAGTTAATATCCTTGAACATTCATCTTTGTACATTATAACAGTTTCTGCGAAATTAGTTCTTTGAACACACAAGTAATTCGTGCTAATTGTTTTCAAATATAAATTATCATTATATAAAACAAGTTTAATTATCTCAATCCTGAACAACTTTTCCAAAAGCTTAAAATATGCTACAAGCAGCAAACGTAAGTAGATGGAATAATTGTCCCCTGTCTAGACTAAGGCAGCTATGGCGACATTTGTTCTTAGTTATTAATTAAGCATCCATGGAACCCTTTGGATGAGCAGGTGATATGGGTATTATTAGATGTGTTCCTTGTTTACAGTGAGTACCCTTATAGAGGCTGAGATCAAAGTTCTACAGCTGATGCAGGGCAGAAAAATGCACTGTGCTAAGGCCTGGACCTCCATGGAAACAGCTGGAAGAGGATGAGAGTGACCCCACTGCGCCAGTCCTGTCCTGCATCGTTAATTAAAATTTATTACTCAAACCATACATTGGCACTGGCAGCAATGAAGAAAACAAAATCTGCTGCCAAAGCACACCCGATACCACTCTCACAAGGAATCGATGCACTGTGTGCATGTAAAAGATCTGGATCACTGTTCGCAATTAACTTTTACCTTAAAGCCATTTGTTCTCTATCTCCTCTATGCCAAGCTCACCGCTCTGCAACACACAAGTAGCACAAGGGAATAAAACACTGATCATGGGCTGTGTTCTCCTCATCGTTGACCTCGAGCCTGCACAGTATTTGTGGAAGCACAGGCAATGTGTTGGGGTGCACTTCTCCAGCACTTCTGCTTCTATCATTCTACATCACATTAGCATCCTTTTGTTCTTCAACTGACATATTTGTAAGTTTGCATTCTAATCCCAATATGCTATTAATCCATTATTGCAAAAGCATTTCTTCTTAAAATACGTGATGCCACTTCTTCATTTATAAAGAATGCTTCTGTTTTATCTGCAATGTCCAAAATATACACACTGAGAGGTTCCATATTTCCCATAAGTCTATTCAAATTTCTGACAGCTGTCCTCAAAGACAGACAGACAGACAGACACACACACACACATACACACTTCACTCCTATTTTGTGACAGGTACTGAACAAAATGCTAGTGATAAAATATATACACAAAACATAGCCCTTCTAATTGATAATGGACATGGATTATAATGGATAACTATAACACTAAATGAAAAATAAGGAGAAGGTTACTCAGTACAAACAGATATATTTGAAACTAGGAAGGCTTTCCAAAAGAGGTGGATCTAAGAAGGGTCTTGTAGGATTAGAAGGAGATGGTCAGATGGAGGGCATAGGTCGGACTTACCAATTAAAGCAGAATGAACAGCATAGGATAGAAGTACTACAATGAGCGCAGTGGTGTGGAAGAGTGGCACAAGAGGCAGGTGACCTTGTACAGAGAGAGCAACCCAAGTAAAAAGCAGCTGGCAGAAATTTGAGTTGATAAGGGATGACATCAACACTGGGTTCGAATGGATTCTTCTTTCCATCTCTGTGAGAATATGAGCTTTGACATGTAGTCCTAGGGGCTGGGCACGCTTTTTGATAGCATAAGGCTCATGCTGAAGTCATCTGTGTAGCTATGGGGCCATGAAGACACTGACTGGAGATTATTGGGGGCAGAATTCTTAGCAATTGAGGATCATTTAATTGTACAGTTTTTGATGATCCTTTATTTATTTGGATCTAAAAGCCAAGGTTAAAAAATTCATGAATGACCTTCAAACTTGCACATCCAAGCAAATGGTCAAGTTCGGGATGAGTCGACAATGGTGGAGGAGGAGTGAACTCAGAAGAACGAGGTGGGGGAGCAGTGAATTCCACACCACACACTGCTATTTCAGTTTTGTGTTTGGTGTTAACACTGTGACGTGCCTGAGAAGCTTACAGGACAGGTGGAGGAACTGGAGACAGGATCAAGCATTGCTGACAGAATATCACCAGGGCAACTGGATGACACTAGCAGTTCTGAGGGCAGCAAAATTCTGTAAGTGAGTTATCACAGGACTTTAACCAGTCCAAGAAGTGTTGGCGGGACTTTGAGGAATTTCAGCAATTAAAAAATAAAATGCAATAACACGTAAAAGATAGAAGCATAACCAAGAGGTATGTGAGCTAGGGACAGAGTCGAAGAGTCGTCAGTAGAAACACAGAGGCAAGAGATTGAAGATGCAGCTTATAATGAACATTGTTGAAGGCTCCCTATACACCTGTCCACTGGATACTACATTAAATTTATCCTCAAAAACCAACTGTGGATGGCCAGTCATATGATTAGACTTCAGCTTATGAAACCCAAATTGACAAGAATGTTGGGAGAGATGCTGGTTTAAGTATGTAGCACCAAGATAACATTCTTATCTAGGCTGTACAGTATTTATTTATATTTCTAAACTATTTTACCTCAGTCCTACGGAAAGGAGACACAAGGCCCATAACTGGGATGATAATTGATGGAGTGTGCTCTAGATCTGGTAAAGGAGATAGAATTAAAGCTACATCAGCCTCTAAGACTGAAGGAAGATGAGAGGTGAAAGATGAATTGTTTATCTTAGTGAGTGTATAGAGAAAGCTCCTCTCTGTGGTGAAAGTGGGGTGTGCTCCCTGTTAATCCCAAAGAGTCCTCTTAATCCATTTACGCCATTTTCTGAATAGTTTCTCAGATGTATATATATATATATATATATTGTTTTTCAAGACAGGGTTTTGCTGTAGCTTTTGAGCCTATACTGGAACTTGCTCTGTTCACCAGGCTGGCCTTGAACTCAGAGATCCACCTGTCTCTGCCTCCCAGGTGCTGGGATTAAAGGCTTGTTATTAAAGGTATAACATCCCTAAATCTCCAAGGTTTTTAAACTAAATTATTAATTCTTTTAAACCATTATTATTGGAGAAAATTGACCGACACATATGTGCAAGTGCATTTGTTAGTTGACTGAAGAGTTAAGGCAGATTCTGGAATAAATTTAAATACTTCAGAACATCACATAACAATATCCAGAATTTCAAAATGAAACATTGAAATAAATCAAAAATAAGTAGCAGAAAAAGTAAGAATTATTGGGTTATTTCAGACCCATCAAAAACAAAATGAACATTTTTTTTAAAATAATTGTCACTTCTTTAACATAAAAAGGAAAGAGGAGGATGGATGGAAGGAAGGAGGAGTGGAGGGTGGGAGAGAGTGAAGGGTAAAACAGATGAAAAATATAAGCATAGAGAAATAAGTCCTAATTTTTTCTCCTCTTCATCCCTCAGTGCCTGTGTCACTTGGGAGGGGTGAACTGATTATTTCTGGAACAATTAAATGGTGATAATGAAGTCACACAGGGGATACACACACAGGTAGTCCTTGAACAGCATTGCCACTCTAAGTGAAGAGTTGAAAATAGTTAGGAATGGAAACACAACTTCAGACCCACTCTAAAGGTTACAAAGTCATCTTTTTGTTTGGTTGGTTCTTAAGCTTTGGAAGGCAGTCTTTTCTCCGGCATTGCCAATGCTTTGCTGTAAATAGGAAACTTACACCTGTCCCAGATCCCAATCAGAGATAGAGTCCCCACAGGAAGTTGGTCCAGATCTGCTTGGCTTTGACTCAATTTCCACTTCCATACACATAGATACGAAGCAAAACCCAAGGAAGCGAGACATTGGGTAAACAGGAAAACGTGATAATCACCTGGCCTGGTCTCACCCTGGAGGTAATCTCCTCGCATTCAAGAATAAATGCTCCCCAACTCCCACGTGCTAACACCACCCACACTGTTAGGGATGTACATGGGGCCTGTCAGAAAATTCCTTCCTTTGGCAAGATCTGACTCTGCTTTCTTTTCTTTGCCATCCGGTTTGGAGGGCTGACAGCCATTAACTTAGGAACGCTCATTTTGTTCCTGAGATGATCCACTCCCCAAGTCTGGACTCAGGTTTTTCTAGTGCAGCTACACACAGCTTTGCAGAAAGCCTATTATTCAGCATTCTAGACACTTCTCTGTCTACCCAAGTGTTGTTGTTTTTCTCTGTCCATCAAAATTTTGTTACTACAGTCACATTGTCTCCTACAGATGCTAAGCACACAGACATGGGCTCATCTTCTGTTTCTCTGCAGGGCTGTCTTTGTCCTCTCTCATTATCAACTTCCAAAGACTTCATCCACATCCTGTCTCATATACTCTGTTTAGGAGACAGACAATCAGAGACGTACCAACCACAGCCAGTCCCATCTCAAGAGGCTAGAAATGTTAGCAAATGTGTTCTGCCAATAATTATTTAGCATGTGTTTTATTAACAGAGGGAGGCAATTAGCATGATTCGATTTTTAGGCAAAATATTGAGACAAGAAAGGTACAATGATACACGTGTTTGATGCCATCATAACAAAATCCATTATTTTGTATACCAACTAAAAGACTAATTTCAAAATGGTTCCTGAAGATAATGTCATCATGGACAAATTCTAGTTTTAAGTAAAAAGAGTTTTCATTCACACCTACTTATAACATTGAATTAGTTCTGTGTGTGAAGAAAGTGGGAAGGAGGAAGAAGACAACATGCTGAAGAATCTCCTCACAGTGATCTTCATGAGAGAAACACCAAGCAATACACATTACAGTTCTAGGGCTCTCCAGCTCTAGAAAGGGATTCTACAAAAAAATTCTGCCATGTAAAGATACCAATGGCAGCAGAATTTGCCTTAGGAAATGGTGAAGATGCCTTCTGCCCCACTTATGGAGGCTCTAGCAAACCTCCCAAAGGCTCGTGTCCTAATGCTTGGATCCAGTGTACTGGGAGGCAGTGTAAAGGTCATCCTGAGTCTAGTAGGAGGGACTGCCTCACTGAGGCCCACTTTTCTACACAGAATGACACCGTCTCCCCAGAGCGCACCAGGTCTCCTGGTACTGGATTAGTTACAGTGACAATGGGTTACTTTAAGCAAGTTAGGCATTTCTGTGACCTAACTACTTGTGACCATCACTACTTCCCTTCTGTCTTCCTGTCTGTCCTTATCCTGGACTCCTCAGCCAGACCAATCACTTTGTTCCCGTTAGAGTATTTGTTTGCTCCTCTGCCTCTACTACCACGTTACTGAACTGATCCATCCTGAAGTCATACAATTTTTAAATCAAAAATGCACAACGGTGAGTATTTACTTTGCTTCTGAGTACTGCAATTTGCTTCCTAAATCAAACATTTTTCTGAAAGGAACCATGGTCCCTTTCTTTAGAGGGTCAACACAATCATCTGACAGGAATAGCCTAGTCTAGTAGCAACCTGCCACTTACTAAATTCAGCCAAGGTACCCTGGGGATAAAGGGAACAAGACCATCTTCTTACCAGTTCAGAACTTATGAGGTCATAATCTTTTTCTGTGTGTCAAATACTTCATTCCAAGATCAATGGGGTTCAAACACAAACAACAACAACAAAAACCAAAACCACGAGAGATACCGGAGACGATAGACAGCTTTAGAGCATCGAGATGATTCCGCACGCCTTCCTTCTCTGTCATTTTGGGGTCAAATTGTCATCTTTATGAAATGCCAGAACTATAGACACTCTGTCTGGCATGGCTGGCCTTTCAGCTGAAGATAAGATTCTAAAGAATTGGATTGAAAATCTGGCTCTTCCTGATAGAATGGAAGCTAGCATCCTGGAGCTTGAAGTACTTTCGAACTTTTTATTTAAACACTTCCTAAATGTAAAATTGCTTCCAGACTAGTTGTTTTTACAAAAAAGCAAAGTTATCTACTACAATTATAGAGTGTTAACTAGAAGCTTAAGGTCACATTTATTCTCATTTAAAAAAGTTGAGGTGAGTGTTATTGTGCTTTCCGTCTATATGTGTGTGAGCCCCGTTGCTGTGATGCAGTATGTGGGGATCAGAGGACCTAGAATCTTCCCCATTCTGCTGTCTCCATCCATTGCATGTTCTGGGAACCAAACTCAGATCTTCAGTCTTCACAGCGAGTGTTTTGACCCACTGAGCAACCTTACTTGGTTTTCAATAGTTGAAAATGTGTCCTGCAAGACACACATCAGCTCAGGAAGTGGCTCTCTGCTCCAGTATAATGCTTTCTTATCATAGTACAAGTGTGAAAGATGTTCAGTAAATATTTATTAAATAGATAGCATAATTTAGTTTCACAATTTTGTACATTTTATCATTTACTCATGGTGTTGTTATAGCCAATATAATGACAATATTCACAATTGAAAATTCTGAAACTGAATGGCCTCAATGTCAGAATTTTACATACAAGCACACACAAATCTATATAAAACTGCAGAGGAATCCAAATCTATACAAATAATGTAATATTATTTCTTCTTAATTAACCTGTTTTGCTTCTAAAATAGCATAAATAATGCAAAAAGTGTGGAGAGAGACAGAAGTCAAGTTGAAGCAGTGTGACTATAGTGGCTTTCTAAACCTTCCTTCAAAACGGTATTTTGAAATAGGCAGGCAGAAGTAGAGCCATCTTGATTTCATCATACAAAACTCGTTTATTTTGTAACAGATGATCATAGCAATTCCTGTTTTATCCAGCTTTGGAGGGTACTCTTGGGATGAGCGATTTGGGGCCTATCCTGGCCCTTTAAAGGCAAAAGAAAAATGATACAGTGCTCGACTTTTGCAGAAATATTCTCTCTCTTCTTCCTCTGCTTTTCCCATCGGCTCCCTCATTTTCTCTTTCTATCCACTGTGCAAAGAATCATAAATAACCTTTCTGAAGCTGCTAGAAACATCCCTTTTCCTGGCTCTTCCCTCGGCCCCTCACTAGAGGAATTGGGCTCTGCAGACTTGCTGGAGCCTGCACAGAGTCATGAGTAAACTAGGGTTCCTTCAGACCTATTCCTTTCTGTAACTCCAGATCGACAAACCATTTCACTGCAGCAATGATACAGGGAGAGAGAAAATGTTTGTCTTTCTTAGTCCCCGTCCTCCTTCCCTCTTCCACCTTCCTTTTCTTCATCCCCTCTCTCTCTTCTCCTCTCTTCTCCCTTCTCCTTCTCCTCCTTCTTCCTATTCCTCCTCCTTCCTCCTCTTCTTCTCCCTTCCCTTCTTTCTCTGCTGCATCACTGACAAAAATAAAGAACTTCCCTCATTTGCCTTGATTGACACTTGATTTCCTGAGGCAAAATGAAGCTTTATTGTTTTTTTTCCTTTCTGCTAATACCTTTCAAAGCAGTTTTCAAAGACCCTGACAGTTTCCCTAAAACATCATTCCCTTCCTCTAAAAAGTGGGGAAAGAAACCCTAAAAGCAAACAGTCTATCTTTTAACAGTGAACGAATCAGAAACATACGGGTTATACTCCCCTTAAAGATCAGAGTCTTTCAAAATTAAGCAGAATATTATTGAGAAAAACATTTTTTTTGCCAAGTCCAGTAAACATAATTCAAGATGTTTGTTAGACCTGAAATAGGTCTGCGTTACCCATCCACATTTAATCTGGGCTAAAATAATTCTTACCAGCTGAATGCTCTAGACAGTAGACTTGGTAGGGAACAAAAATCAATAACTTAATATAGAAGAAACTCTTTTAAACATATAATCGTTCAAATTGAAAACCAATTACCTCAGTGAAAGGCTTTGAAGGAAAATATGATGACTCCATTCCATGCTTCCCAACCACCCAGGTCATTATGTTTAGATAACCTGGAAGCTGACCCTCCTGTTACCGTGCTCTCAGGCTGGGCTCTTTTAGCTACATGCCAATCAAATACTGCAGTGGGAATGCCCGGGTCAAGATCGCTTTACTATAAAAAAAATCTCTTTGCAATATAGTTCCCACCTTGAGTGGTAGGAATAGTTTCTGTTTAATTCCTACATTATTGTATTAGTCCTGTTACTCTCAATGAAGAGGTGAAATTATGGGCTAGCGAGGTATTTTGGTGCATAGAGAACTTGCCACACAAACATCAGAAACTGAAATCCAAATCCCAGAACTCAAGTTTGGTGTGGTAGTATACCCGTAAGGTAAAAGAGTCAATCTTTGTAAGCTAACAAAACAGACTGTGTCATGAGGTAGAAGGTGAGGAGTAACATCTGAAATTATTCTCTGATACCCATATATGAACCATGATACACATGTGCACACATGTACAGCTGTACATGTATGTGTATATGCAAGGAGGAGTGAGTATACCTATGTTGCACACAAATCATAACCACATATGCTTACATATTAAACTATACATAAATGAGATGGTCCCCCTCCAGTTACTGCATTTACATATAGAAGTTTGAAGAAGTCAGAGGGATAGAGAAAATGAAAAGTGAATTGTGTGAGGGAGAAACAGAGGGTAGCTTTCTGGAGCCTCTGTTAGAAGTGTGGTATGGGGGCCAGTTTGACTATAATTATGGGCAGTAAATAGAAGGACCTGCACTTTCCAAATGGAGAATGACTTGGAAAATTATCAGGTCTAATGCACCATCCTTATTTTTAAATTTCCGGATATTTTACTCTGTAGCTTTATCTTAGACATGTGTATCGTCACTAGCACTGTCTTACTTTCTATTGCTGCCCAACCAAATTATCAAAAAGTGTGATGTCATGAAAACGCACAGCTGTCTTACAGCGGCACAGGTAAGATGTGCAACCTAGACACTGCCATACCAACATCAAGAAGCCAGCAGGACAGCATGCCTGTTAGAAGCTCTAGCTCATTCTCACTAAATGCTGACCAAACTTCCTCTTCTGTTGATTTCAGGTCTGAGTGTTATATAACTCTGACCTTGGTGTTCTGACATCCTATCTCTCTCTCTCTCTCTCTCTCTCTC
>LOJH01006526.1:15751-29816 GCA_001685095.1 Ellobius talpinus
TCTCTCTCTCTCTCTCTCTCTCTCTCTCTCTCTCTCTCTCTCTCTCCTGTCCTACACTTCTGTGTCCAATGATTCTTGTGATTTCTTGGGCCAATTTAGATAATCCAGGAGAATCCATCTAGTATAAAGTCAGTCTATTACCAACCTGAACTCCTTACTTTCTTTTCTCATGTTCTGTGATGCAGCCACATCTCCTAGGGGAGACATTGTCTTCCTTTCATTTGTTTTGCTGTGACAAAATGCTCTGACGAAAACACCTTAAGAGAGATGGTTTATTTGGCTCTCAGTCTCAATCTACAGCTCATCACTGTAGGAAGGGCAAGGAGGCAGAAACTAGAAGACACCGGGAACATCCCTGAATTTCATAAGTCCTGCCCACAGCTTTCTGCTGGGTCTCCATGCATACCTACAGGTGCCAACACCCTGTCTGAATACCTGCCTTCTCTACACTCTGAGCAGCTCTGCTTCCATTGATTTCCAGAGCCGTCTCAATGCATCTTCAGTTTCATACCTTTACTTCCTCCTTAGTTTCTTTCTTTTCTACAACTCGTTTCAGACAGCCCCACTGCCAAGAGGTTTACAATCGCCTTTAAAAATTCTACAGAGAGGCACCCAAGTCGACTGTTTCCAATCTAAATATGGCTGGGTCAAGTTCAACATGGCTCTTCTTTGGTTTTAGGATTTAAAATGTGCAAACTCTTTAGTGAGAGATCAGGCATGCTTCCCCACCCAGTACACATTAGCCAAGGCTGTCACGCCTTGTATTGTACAGGTTTTGTTTTTTTTTTTTTTTTTTGCAGTTGGTTAACGCCAGTGGCCTGAGCTTCTTGGTCACACCATTGTTTTATCTTTTCCCCGCTGGATTAATTTCAATCTCATAATATGCATGGACTTTACATTCTTATGTTAGCTTTCCCCTTTCCTGCTCCTGTTCGTCTATCTGCACCCTTCTGACATGAGTTTTCGTTACAGATGCAAACAGGTCATACACACAGTGCTAATGATGTTGCAGTTATGCATCTGTCTCACCTCCCTTCCCTGTGAACTTGAGAATTTGATGGGGAAAAAAATACTTGGTCATATCTGGAGTCTCTCCCTTCTGGACTCGTGGCCTTGTTAAGTTCTGTTGTAGTCTTTGTTAGTGAGTGTTTCAGAGAAAGGACTAGAAGGCAGGCATTTCAATCCTTGTCTCCCCTCCTGTTACACCACGCCGTCTCTAATGCTGATCCTATCTGCCTCAAAGCCCAAATAAGTACTGCAATTCTGGTAGGACAGAAACCACTAGTTTTAAATGTTACATTTTCATAGTTTGATACCATACACAATAAGCAGAATTTTAAATGAAAATTGATTGATCTGGTAAAGTGTTCATAGTCTGCCCACTATTTTCACAGTTCTGGGTCCAAAATCATTATAATAAAATTTCTATTCCAGCGTTCGTCAAGACTATAAAAGAGACGTTGCCATTCATGGACGTATTAGTACAACAGGGCCCAATGCTGCTTTCAAAGACTATTTTCTTGTAGAGAGACATTTTATAGTCAGGCAATCATCTTGTTAAACATTCCCTATAAAATTTTAAAAATCATTACCTAGGAGTTTCTCACTGTGGCACTAATCATACCTCTACAATTAAGCTTATTCCAACCCTTCACTGTAATCCTTTTCCCTTAATCAAGGGTTTATTATTGGGCTGTTAATGTGAAAGTTGAAATAAGAAAAAAAGTCACTGCTCAGAAATGAATTCTAATAGTAGCATTTACGGAAAACTCTGAGAAATTCTCATATTTTTCTACGAGATGTATGTTAGGATGTGGAGTTTGATTTATCCCTTTTTGCTCCTGTGGAATGTTTTTTTTTCCCAGAGGAAGGCTGAAGCTTTTTCCTTGTGGGTTTAAGCATATTCTTTACCTACTATGTTTGCGTTTTCCTTGGTCTGAACACAAAAGCACAATTATTGTATCATGCTGGTGGAAGCAAGCACATTTGGTCTGGGAATATTTTAACATATTCTGTTATATCAATAATTAAAATGCAGCTTTGACTCCTATAAGAAAAAGGATCTGGGGGAAAAGGCCTTTATAAGTAAATCAACCAACTTTCTATCACCCAAGAGCTCCTGTAATAGAAAAGCTTTAAGTTCAAGGGCAAGGGTATTTTATTGTTAGTCAAATTTTAGTGTATAATTCAAAGTGAATTCATACACATCTTTGTATGTCATACATCCCAGCTCTCCTAAAATCACCCACCTTAGCTCAAGCTTCAACCAGTATTTCCCATGTCACCACCCTGACAGTTCCCACCTCTCTAATTAATATTCCTCATGACAGTTTCAGGGATACATATTCTCAAATGATAATATTGTCTCTCAAATCAGAATGCTCAATGACTTCAATCGTATTTGCTATTCAAGATGGAGAACAAAGTCCTTCTGATGAAAAACTATGTTTCTGTTTGTCTCTATGTCAGTCCCCCTTTCAAATTTCCTTATTTGCCTCCTCCTTGAGTTGATAGGGTCCTCGATGCTTGATTGACAGTCCCTACATGAGCAGCAACCTCTGAAATATGAGGCATTGTTGGAAGTCTGCTGATTTCCAGAAATGACGTCATTGTTTATGTTTTCCATGTGAGATAGACAAACATATCTTGTGCTTCTCTCTGTGGTTCACCTTTCCTTGGTCTTCATAGATCAGCAATGCCAAAGGCATCAAAAGCCATCTCAAGGTAACAAGACACTATGGAATGGACATATGTGTTTGAAGGACAATATGCTAATCGTGGAAAGAGAAAAAGTTGAGTTAATCTGATCCCCAGTGGTATGAAGTCAAAATCAAAGTAATTTTTAAGGACAATATCTGTTATGGAAGACAGCTGAAACCACATCTGAAGCTTCCCACCCCCGCTCTCCCATACCTGGAAGTCAGGAGCAACTCTCCCAGCAGCACAAAGCTTGCAACTCCGTGTCCTTGAGCTTCTCAAATACCCTTTTTGTGCTGATTGGAAATCAGCAGGTTTTTCAGATGTTGTTTATGGAGGGACTGTCAAGCACGCATCTAGGTCTCTATCATCCAAGGAGGAGGCAGGTGAGAAAAAGCTAAATGGGGACAGATGGAGGGGCAAACGGAGACGTAGATGTCTCCTGATGAGACAGTCTTGTCTCATCAACCTAAACATGTCACAAGTTTTACGTCTTTTCCCATGTCAAATCTCAGAATGTGTCCTCCAATATACTTTTACTGATCCCTGAATATGATTATTTTTCTCCTACTTATACTCTTTTCAGAATAGATTATTTATTTCTTTATTTGAGAACGCCTGAGCACGTCTATACAGAGACGTATGCATGATGCGTGTGAACACCTATGCCCATGCTCACTGCGCAGAAGTCCATGGAGGTCCTGCACTGTCCCTCTCCACCTGTTCCTTCAAGGCAGGGCATCTCCCTGAACCTACAGGTTAGGATCCTCAGATAGATGAGGAGCCAGCTGGCCCCAGTGGTCTTCCTCTTTCTACCCCCCCCACAAGGCTGAGGTTACAACCTTACATGAGATAATTGTGAAATATTAATTACTGAGCCATCTCTTTACTTCCCACTTGCTTACACTTTAGCATCCAATAATTTTCTGGTTTGGCAATCCAATAGTGACAGGATGCATTCATTCTTATTAGTACTTAGTAACATTGTCTTCTCCAAGAAAGTATGATACCCTTTAGGGGGAAAATAGATGCTCAGTTTTGGTAAAGAGATGTCACTAATCAAGTATCCAAAAGATTTAAAAAAAATGAAACAAAGAAAAAAGAAAAGAAAGGAAGAAACTGAAAGAAGAAAAGAGGATGGGGGTTCATGAGGAGTAAACACCAAATGTGAACATGGATTTCGCCTCTCCTTCGACACTGGAGTCTTTATCTCACGTGTACAAAAGAAAATCCTGAGTAGTCCATGTATCTAAAACCCCGTACAATGGCAGCATAATGCACCTGCTGCAAGTGTTAACGAAGCACATTCAATCCTCAAAATTTGCTTTTATTTTGCTTCATTTAATTTTGCCTTAATAACACAAGAATCCTTGTTTCTTCTGTTGATTAGTACATAGTTACTACTAATGCAGCATTGCCAAGGTGACAGAAATGGACAGCCCTGTCAGAGTAATATAATAACACCGTCACTATACAGTGGACTCCAAGGCCTCATATCTTCTAGCACATCCAAGAAATGAATGCAAGGAATAGAAATATTCTACACAATTATGTCTCAGAAACTGTATCTTTATTTTTCTTCTAAGAGTTTCAGAAGTTTAATTCATATTTTCAACAGAATTTCAGTTCTAATGTAAGATACAGATCATAGGTTGGGTTATAAAATATGGTGGTATCACCAGAAAAAAGTAGTTATACCCTTCAAAAAATATTAACTTGTTCACTGTGTCCATGTTTTGGTAGCACACATTTTCAGGATCAGTAAAACCATGGTATAACCAGCTGTGTTTTAGGAGGGCTCTAAAAGTCCCTTGATAATGAGTTTGTTCACCTGCCTCTTCAGGGGCCTAATAGAATAACACTAAATGTGTATACAGTAGTAGATACCACATAAGCTATTTCACATATTATTTCACTGAATATTCTAGCAAATCCCCAAATTTCTTCCCTGCTTCCAGGTGAGAAGATACAGACTTCTGAATAAAAATAAAAGCTTTTGAATAAATTGTTTATCATCAACTTTTAAAGCTGGGGAGGAAGTAAAGTAGATTTTTTTACCCTTTAAGAAGAGTCAAATTCATGTAAATGTTCTTTAGAAGGAATGTGTGATAATGGCTAAAGACAATCAGTAATAATAAAATGAGCATTTCAAGATTTAAAAAATATCCATAATGATTACTTCTGGACCATAATCGTTACTTAAAAGCTAAGTGGAAGAGGGAAAGACTCCAATCAGCATGAGTTTCTTGAGCAAGATGGAGAGAAAACAACCAGAGTTCAAGCGACTGAGGAGTCCAGCTTAATGGAGACCCAGATTCCTGTTGAGAAACCATGGGAGATAAGGCTGGGAGAGTGTCTGGGTGCAATCCCATGATCCCATGGTCTTAAATGCTCAGCTAAAATGTTTGACCTTTGCTCTTAGATAATGAGAACCACTTGAGTCTTTGAGGTTGGAGGTGACATCATGAAACTGTTTTTAGTAAGATTGATTTGGCGCCAATGCAAGGGATAGACTGGGTACAGGCAAGATGGGACCGAATGTGCCCCACCAGGAGAGCCTGGAAGAAACAGAATAAACGTAATATGAACAAAAACAGTTGTGTCAAGAAGGGAAGGAATGAAAATCTGCTTGTTCATGGGCAATGACTGATTACAGAGACTATAAATTTGCTTATTTAAAAATAAGCTCTTTATATGTGAGGGTCAACCATGCAGAGGCAGGCCTCCACCAAGGGACTAGAGCACTAGCAAATCTCAGCACCTCATACAGCACATTCAGCATCCTCAGGGGATGCCAACCCTAAGTTGTCTCCTATTGTATTCTAATTTAATTTATCCTTTTTGGGGGTATTGGTTTTTTGAGACAGGGTTTCTCTATGTAGCTTTGTAGCCTGTCCTGGAGCTCGTTATGTAAACTAGGCTGTCCTTGAACTCATGGAGATCTGCCTGCTTCTGCCTCCCCAGTCCTGAGATTAAAGATGTGTGACATAACCGCCCAGCTTTGATTTATCTTTTTGTCCTCACTTTTCATCATTACATTTTTCAAAAAACTTACTTTATAGCTTGTTGAACACCTCGGACAGATTTGATGCTGGAAATATAGCCATTTCCACAGCGACAGGACTCCTTCCTGGCTTCATGAGACTGATATCCCACTGTGGATAGAAAGTGGCCATGCATCTTAACAAAAGCAGAGATTTATAAATGATAATGTGTCAGTGACGGCCTGGGGGAATTTAGGGAGAGTGTAACTATGGTTGTCTGAGGAGTCGACATTAGCAGCGACCTAACAGATAAGGAGCGGATATGTAGAGGACACAGTGAGTGTGAAATATTTGCCAGAAATGATCTTGATTTTCAGAGAAAAATAATGATGAGAAAGCTGCTAGGAGGTAGCAAAGGACTTGATATATTCAAAACCTCTCTAAAATGTTAAACCTGTGAATATTAAGGTTCAGGCTGGGAGTGCAAAGTTGTAATCAATAGAAATTTAGATATTGAGAGAATGAAAGTTACTGGGTCTATTGAGAACAGAACAAAACAGACAATTCTCATTTAAAAACTTATTCACCTTAGAGTCCTTTATGCCTACATTTACAATAAACATAGTGCAGAGGGTTTGTCACATTGAGTCATTGGTCAGGAAAGACTCATAGATCTAAACTTGTAAAAGTAGATCCTTCAGGTATTTCTTGTCTCCTAGCATCCTTCCTCGATGGTTGCTCACATAGCTCGATATGAGGCTTTGTTGAAAGAAGGATTCGCCAGCAGGCTTCACATAGGAAGCAATGAAATGCAGAGCCTACCGACCGGCAAAGCGTAGCGTTTGGAGCCTTGCACCCTCTGCACTAAATAAGGAATAACTATGTCTATGGAGCTGTCCTTTTCTGAGGGCTCTTAGACAAATGTTTCCTGCTTTGTTTGGAGGCTTGGGAAGAGTGGAATGAATGTCTGCTTTGATTCTCATGGGTTGACCTATTTCTACTGTTTTCGGGAAAATAATCTTTAGCCCTCATAGAACTTCAAATTGTCTTGTGTGAAAAGCAGCACAAGAGTTAAGAAACTTTACTTCATTTTCCTTCATATTATATTGAACCTAATCTGAGAAAAGCATATACATTCTCTCTAAATACATTGTGAAACGGTTCGTCGTGTGTTATGAAAAGCAAGTTTGGTCTCATTTCCTCAGCAGACTTTTCAACCTGACAATGCTAAATGGGGGGAATTCTTTGGGATTATAGTGTGTGTTTTGATAGAGATCCTGAAACAGCTGGTTATTCTCAGCCATTTTGTCACTATGGCAAGATACTGCTGCTGTGTGAAGGAGAGAGAGCCTTTCTGTGCAAAAACCAAGGGGGAAAGCCACATCAAGTTCAGGAAAGGATTCAGTTTTACCCACCAAGTACACATATTTTACTATTCTGTTCAAAGATATGCATTTCAAAACTGTATGTTTATATGAAGAAAATGATTCTCCCACTGAAGATCTGAGGGGGAAGCAATTTAAAAATCTTGAAGCAGGTGGAAAGCATGTTGCTTCTCATCCTTTCTATCACAGAGAAGCTGGACTCTCCTGTGACTTTTCTTAGCTTACAGGCCACTGAACCACACGAGAACTCCAATTCAGAATGCTAGTTACGGTACTGGGAGCGTTCTGTGGATTCGCTGTGTGCTTTGCTCCCAGCCCGTGAGAAGCACATCCGTCAGGCCTGGGTCTGACTGAGCACAGGTAGATGGTTTATAGACTGTTAGCCCACACTGCTGCTTTAGATTTGCAGGATTACTCCACGGGAACAAGGCAGGTTCTATTTTTGACATTTCAGCAATGAGACCACTTGTACACTATGGCCTGGGTTGATTTACTGTAAGAAAATAAGAGTGCTGTAATTTGTAAAAGACATTTATTACATGAGTCCAAATTTTTTTTGAAGAAACGTCAGTGTCTCTGTCCATCCCATCTGGTTTTATTTTAATCTCACTCTAGTCACATATGAAATTTTGCTTAGCTGTCTTCATTTTCTTAGTCAATCTTGATTAATGGCCTTCAAAGTAAAAATAATTGGCCTGCATCAGGTTTGTTTTATAACTCTTATTCGCAAAGAATGTGAAAGGCTGGAAAATGAGCCTAAACAGAAGGAATGCATTACGTTGGTCTTTGAGAAAGAGCAGTCCCTCAGTTGTGTTTCACTGTGTATTTTTATAACAGGCGCCTCCTTGACCGTCCACGATACTGCAGATATGCAGAGCTAGGGCTTATGTATACTTCATCAAACTGGCCATGGCAGCTGGCTTCCCCACACACCACGCATGTGAGGATAGGACTACGCCAGGCCAGCCTGGTACGGCTAGGAATTCTGAAAGTAAATTATCAAACAAGCCCAGGCTATGAGACCCAGAAGTTAAAGCAGGGCAGGGGCTAATTGTCATTGAAGTTTAAATGGCTTGTTTATAAAAGGCTTCTCCAGCCTCTGCAATCCCTCCACCACTTTCTTGAAAAGTGTGTGCAACTTTAAAGGAGTTGAGGGAACCGTAGTCACCCTCTGACCATTGTGGGTTTTGAGTCAAGCTCTGTTTCCTTTCAAGATCTCTGCCTCTGGGAGAGCTTGACAGTTATAGAAATAAATTTGAGTTCAAACGCAGACATAGAAAAGAAACACACACACACACACAGATACATAGACACAGGGACACAAGGACACATGGAGATAAAGACGCAGGCATGCACACAAACACGGACATACAGATACACACAGAGAGAAAAAGACACAAAGATACAGACACAAACAGAGACACACACAGATGAACACACAAAGAAACACACATGCAAAGAGATACATAAACATAGATACGCAGAGAGATACATACATTTACATGTAGTCACACAGACATACTCAGAAACAGACATGAAAACACACACAAACAATTATAGACATACACATACAGACACAGATACACAGACTAGATACACACAGAGAGACACACAGGGATCGTTCTTTCTAAACGCTATGCTATAATGGAAAGTGATATATATATATATATATATATATATATATATATACATAGAGCATGGCAAATCATGTTATTGTATCGTTAGAAAGTTAGCATAAACGATCCAGCTTCTCAAAAATCCTAATTCTAGGTTCAATTACTTAGTGATGTGAATGGATTTCGGAGTTCTGAAGTCTGGTGTTTTTAAAACAATTAAAATTCCTTAAGGGTCCGATTGATGTTAAATATACATCGATTCCCACTAACTCATCCACACCAGCAGGCTCATGCCCCATATTAGGCAGGCTGCTGTTCAGGCAGAGCTCCACGGGAGCCATTATTTCCTCTTGCACAGAGCCCTGGGGCTGGCTGTGCCTTTAGGAGGTGAGCTAAAAGGTGGAAGGGGTGGAGAGTAGTTCCCTGATGTTGGTAAAAGCTTTTTGACAGTTCTACTAAGTAACTACAGTAGAGGCCTTGATTAAATAGCTATTATGCTCCATGTGTTTTCAGAAAAGGAAAAATAAGTTCTTTCTCAGCAGGGAAGGAAGGATCCATATGGCACCAGGTGGTAGCGTAGGGAAAATGCTGGATTGAGAATTTTAACCTGCAGGCACGCTGCTTCCTGCCAGGCTTCCTGGGCCTCTTACTTTTGCTCAGGTCTCTAGGCCATGGGCTCTTCGGAACTAGTTCCTTCTGTTACCTGGGTCCCTACTTTTCTCTCTTGGCTCATGCGCACTGGAGTCCTTTCCCCTCTTGGCTGCCGCCCTCCGAGCCTGGGTTCCAGAGGTGAGACTGGAAACGGAGGGCAGGCACCATGTTAAGCACAAAAAGCCAGATCCAGAAAGACAAGCTTGCCTAGCTTCCTTCCTGTTTGGTCTACAGCTGTTGTTTATATATGAAAATTAAATAGCTATTATCTGGGGAAAATAAAGGAAGCAGTAAGAGGAGGAAGTAGAGAGAAGAGAATAATACGGGATAAATATGTGTAAAACATGGTATATATGCAAGAAAACGTCACAATGAAACCCATTATTTTGTACAATTAATATACACTTATAATGTTTTTAAAGAAATGAGACGTTTTCTGCCACTTTTACACACAATAGGATGGTTAAACTCTCCGGTACATTGGTTCAATCATAAATATTTCCCAGTCTCGCAAACATCCCATCATCCCAGGACATACACTCAACATACCTGAATTTATAATCTAGTCTGAATGCTTTGACTTCATGAGAGTTTGTTATTTACTTAGAATCGCATCCCTATAGGGACTTGAACTTGTTCAATTTTTTTATCTGATATGTGTCACTGTGTCTGGCCCACCTAAACTATTAATAAATATTTGAATATATTATATATTATCTCAGTTAATCTTTACAACAAAACCAGGAGATATATGTTTTTATTCTCATTTTATGGATTAAGAGATGTTAACAGTAGATAGGACCCAGTAATTTCCCACAAACTGTTTCACTTTGAAGCCCATTTTCTTTCTTTTTTCCTCCAAAACCATAGGCATTTATTGCAACACAAGAAACATGACAAAGCAAAATATCATGACTCCTCCCCAAAGATTATATTTCATCAACTACAGGATTCAGAAATTAAAGCCCATTTTCTTAACCACTGTATCAGGGTTTCTACACTTGGTTCTTCTGTCATTGGAAGCTGAGAAATATTTGTTGAGGACATGACTATCATGATACTATTTGTATGTGTGTATGTGTTTGTGTGTGTATGTGTTCATGTGTATGTGTGTTTCTGTGTATGTATGTGTTTGTGTATGCATGTGTTGGTGTGTGTGTGTTTCTGTGTATGCAGGCACAGTTGCACATGTGTGCATATGCATGTGAAGGTCCAAGGACAGTCTCAGACACTACCCACAGGATGCCATCAAGCTCATGTGGATCAGTGTCCCCCATTTGCTGGAACTTCACTGATTATGCTAGATCGGCTGTCTACCATGCCTAGAGATCTTCTTGCCTCTGCCTGCGCCAACCCTGAAATTAAAAGCACATGCCACAGTACCCAGTAATTTTACACAGGTTCTGAGTTTCACACCCAGGTTGTCGTTCTTGTGAGGTAAGTACTTGATCATCTAAGCTGTCTGTTTAAGACCATATAAGATGTTTAACAACATCCCCACCTTTTTCTGGGTAATGCCATGTCGGCTTCCCTGCTCACACCCAAGCAATGCCAGCCTAAATTTTCTCCAGACATGGTAAGCTTTGTGGAGCAGAAGTTCATTGTTCTACTTGTTTCCACCATATGGGACTTGCTTGGTTGTTTATATACCTTAACTGATATGCACAAATCACTCCTGGGACCCAAAGCCTTGTTCAGGAGTGACACATCGCATTCCCAGGCAATCTCAGGATACCAGAGGCAGTGCCAAAGGCTCTTCCCTGAGCCTCGCAGAGAAACACAATGTGTGGATGACAACCATTCTTCCCAGCTGTGTCAGGGACCAGGTGGGGCTCCTCCAAAGGACAAGCATCATTAGCACTGAAGACTCAACTGTAATAAAGCAGAGAAGATGGTAGCCTTCTGCTCATCCCTCCAAGGACAAGGCCAAGCAACACGTGGCACAGAAGCAAGTCTGTACTGGAAGGAGTGGTTCCTGAGATGATATAGACATGTGACTGAAAACTTCTGGGACCCCTTCGCTCAGCTCTAGGGAAGAGCCTGAAAACTCTACATCGTTTCCCCCACCCCTTGTCGGGTTTCTAAGCAGAGACTGCACCAGCCTTTGTATCAGCCTTTGCAATGCCACCGCTGTCTGTGGGCTCCAAGTCCATAATTGCAAGTCTCTCAGTCCGCTTGTGGGCTCCAAGTCAGTAATTGTAAGAAGTCTCTCAGTATGCTTTTTGGATTTGCACAAATTCAGGGAGCAAGCTCACACTCAGTGTTTCATAATCTGGGTTCAAATCAGAGGCACACATGCGTCACTCACTCAGCAATCTCTCAGGGGAATTATAACAGTTCCTCACCACGTCCCATCAACATACAATAGAAGGAATCCCAGGTCTGCTCTGAGAGCACAGAGGCACTTCTGGGGAGAAAGCATGTCCTAACTCAGTTCTGACTCATTACGAGTGTTGTAAACTGAATTGTGTCACATTACGTTTTGTATGCCGACACCCTCGCCACCAGGGCTCTTCAATTTGGATGTAATTAAGGTCAAATGAGATCCTAAACTGGTGTTCTAGTCTGACTCAATTGCCTTAATAAGTGGAAAAGATACCAGAAATCTAGATATTTCTCTTTCTCTCACTCTCTCTGTTTTTTTTCTGTATAAGTACATAGGATAGGCCACATGAAGACAGGGTAAAGAAGGATCCTCCCCAAGCCAAAAGAGAGGCTTCACCAGAAATCAGCACTGTTGGCCTTCTAGACTCCACTTCAGGGGTAGGAACTTTATTATCTGAACCTCCCAGCCTATTGCATTTTGAGTACAGAGTTCTGCAGCAAATTAATACCACTGTTATAGAGAAAAAAAAAAGAAGTGGTCAGATGGGGGTGGAAAAGAAGAGGAAACAACAGGCAGAACCGTGGGAGTGAAGAATACTGATTCTGTCCAGGAAGACACAGCAAACACGGTGCTGTCCATGAAGAGAGCGTCTCTGCATTATCTGCCTCCAGACTCCACTGCCCTGACCATGCCTGCCAGCAGTCTGATGGCGGAGTAGAAATGGTCTTTCTTCGGTTAAAGCCGCTCTGCTGTGCACGTTAAATATCTGCTTATCTCATTGCCATAGAAGATGTGTTTTTAGCCTAGGGGCACATTGTGCATAACTAAGAAAGAATAGGACATTTAAAACCAAAGAAGGCTCAACAAAGCAGGTGCTTAACAAAAGACTTGGTGAACACATGAAAAATCGTACCTCATTTAACCTCTAAGTCAGAACCTAATGCTAACACATTCTAAACTTACAGAAACTGAATCTTTAGCTCTTTATGCTCTCTCAGATTAACAATATGTCAAACAGCTTTCTTTTTAGAATTTGGAACAAAATAATGACAGCATCATTGAAACAAAGAATAGCCATAATTGTTTTGTTGTTTCAGAGTTCATTGCTTACTCATTCTACAAAAGCATATGAATCAGTGGACTATCACACCCTTTAATAATTGACATGACTCTCTCATTACAGGTAAAACAAATAAATGGTGGGTAAGTTCAATAACCTGGACAGCTACAGACTATGAAGATAAAGAAACCCCACATCTACTTCTTAAAGTAGATTTTGCTGTTTGAGGAGTCCAAATAGACTAAATGATACATGAAGCCTTTCATCTTCCATCTGCCAACTCTCTCCCTGCTCTCTTCCCATCACTACCAAAGAAATCTGTGCTGATCTTTGCATAGGATGCAGCTATATGCTCCTCTTCTTGCATAAAGATTTGCAGTTCGCCAAGGAGAATGCGTGATGCATCTTGCATGCTTATGGAGTGCCGCAAGAACTTTACAGATCACTGCATGCCTCAGGGTTCCAGCTCCCTGGTGCTTATGCATACGCAATGGATTCATGCAAACATTGTAACGTTTCCAAACAGACTGTGGCATGAGTCGTTCCTAGTTCATATAAGGTTCAGATGTGCAGCTTATTTTATGTTAGTGCTAGATCAAGTCATCTCATGGAGTTTAAATGTATCGTTTCCACTTACAATGTTGTCAGTGTAGAATGTCATAATGCAGTATGCAGTTTGAACAGTAAGGCAGATACTAATCTCAAAGGCTCCCGAACACTGCTGCGGTGAACCTGAACAATGGGAAGTAGCCTTAGTCTGTGTGTTTGGTAGTCTCTCTATCCAGCGTCTTGTGCCTAGGTGGGAAATATCTTGTTATATACAGTCTACTAATTCCCCGTGATCTAGAGTACTTATACAGCCCCAGTGGTATAATACGCATTATAACTGAAATTGGATAATATGTTTAGAAAGGGGAGAGCCCTTACTAAGAACAACATCATCGAATTATAATGATAACATGCCTATTTACATAATGATAATGCACATATTAACTGCCAAACATGTTTGCTTTGCATTAGTGTTTAAAGCAGGGCATGGGGAATTTAAAAATTGCAAAAGGGTGTTTTTCTAGTCTCCATTACTGCAGTGAAGTAGTTATTGAAGAAACAAAATGGAAAAAAAAACCCTCATGTTTCTATGAGTGTGATTAATGAAGCCTGCTCATTGTTATATTTATGTCATTTATGAGTTCAAGCAGGCATGTACAAAAAGCACTCCATTCTTACCTGTTTTTTTTTTTTACTAGTTCTGAACATGGTGTCCTTAAAGCAAGTATAAACACTTGCATGGATTTCTTCCTTCTCTCTCTCTCTCTCTCTCTCTCTCTCTCTCTCTCTCTCTCTCT
>LOJH01006527.1:6037-33461 GCA_001685095.1 Ellobius talpinus
GAGAGAGAGAGAGAGAGAGAGAGAGAGGAGGGGACCATATCAGAGCATGGCTCAACTAGTTCCTCTTTTTGGACTGTCCCACGGCAAATGACTTGAGGTCAAGGGAGTGTACAGGCACAGGGCAGCACCTTGGGAGCACAGATCTCAGGTACAGGCACTGGGCAGGACACTGGGAGCACAGATCTCACAGGCTCCAGAAGTTAGCTTTGAACTGTTCAGGTAGGGGATGCTAGCTTCCAATACCACACCCTCCCCTCAAGTGCTGTGTGGTCTAGAAAGAATTTCATTGAGCCTTCCAGGTGTTTTCCTGCAGGCAGAGGTCCCTCTAGAGTGAGGGGCTCGTAGGATGATCTCAAGGCTGTGCCTTCAGAAGAACTCTTGACTATCTACTACTCCTTGTCTCTAGGCCACTGAGTATTAGTCGGTACCCAAGAAAAGCTCCTTCCATATGGGGGGCAGGCAGGGAGGAAGCTTGCCCCTGTCCACCCAAGCTCAGAGTCAGTCATACATAGGAAAAGAGATCTGGGAACATGGAAATCCAGCAACAGAGGAGGCTGAGTGGGGTCCAAAAGAGGAGCTTGACAGACAGATCAGAGGCTGTGACTACCAGCACAGCTCCTGCCTCCTCCCACGCCTGGTTTATCAGGGCAGCACAATTCTGTGGAGTGTTTCTTGGCTATGGACTGTATTAGAGAGACCTGTCTAGCTATACCCTATATAGAATCTCACTGTCGAAGGGACTCCCCATGGTGTATTCCCGCTGTCCATCACAAGAGACCTCCAAAGGAGATCTACAATGCACCTCCTCACCGGAGAAAGGGCAACTTCCTTTTGTTCTCCCTCTACCCCAGAGATGCCCTATTTTTTTGTTATGCCTGGGACACATGAACAGACAAGAGTGACAGATTGGACTAAGTGCCCAGCTGTTTCCTTGTCTATCTGCACATGGACACATCCAAAGCCTCTTCTTCCCTGGCTGTACAGGCCAGCAACAAAAACAGGACCTTCTCTTCCTGAGACATCCCCAAGTGTCTACTGCGCGGCCATCAAACAGGGACAATCTGCACACTGTGTGGGGCTCCATCCCCCCAGCCCATTCTCCACCAAGCAACTAGATTTAGCTCTTCAAGATGAGCAATGTTTTCATTGTTTTTTTCTTCTGGTTTTGATTTTGATTTTGGTTTGAGTGACAGAACATGAATTTGGGTAAACAGGGAGATGAGGAGCAGCTGGGGGAGGGGAAAGGATATTATCAAAACATGCTATATAATAAAACAAGATTTAAATATAAGCAGGATGTGTCACCTTTGACTTGAAGCTCTCCAGCGACCCCATCAGTATTTCAAATCACACGCCGCCTGCTGACCATAGCTTCAGCATCCTGGGACCCAGCTACTTCCCCACCTCATCTCCTCTGCTCTGCCCCTGGCCCTTTGCTTTTGGCTACGGTGGCCTCCCTCAGGTACTTGAATGCCCGCCCCAGCCAGTTCTTGCTAGGCCACAGGGATTCAGTGTCGCGTCTGCCATCCCATCTGCCCATGCCCTTCTGGCTCCTCGCCCTCCTACTCTTACTGCATCCACAGAAAGGTCTCCCATACTGCTATGTGAAGTAGACAGTGGCCCTCTCTTCCTGCCCTTCCCAGGACTCTCCCCTGACTGATTTCGTCTGTGGCATTGTCTCTATCTAAAAGGAGACTTACTAACTGGCATACAAAACAAACCACGCCCCCCTCTGGCTTTTGTATCTGTATTCCTCCATGAAATGCACACAAAACATCTGTTGTTGCCTGCCTGCCTGCATGCGTGTGTGCTTAGATGAATGAACAGATACCATATGGAAGCCAAAGGAAGCCTCAGGCCCGGGCTGCAAAGTATCTCAGGCTGTCGCAGCCCACAGTTCCTGCTCTTTCTCCAAATCACTCTGGGTCATAAAGACAGAAGCATCAGGATGGACACGATTCACGCAGCCTCCTCTCTGCACCCTCAATACCTTATTTTAGGGGGCTGTATGTACCACAGTGCACATGTGTGGATGTCAGAGCACAGCCTTCACCTTGCTGAGACAGGATCTCTTGTTCGCTGCTGTTGACACCAGGTTGGCTGGACACTTGGCCCCTCAGCTAGCTGTAGGAACACTGAGATGACAAGGACGAGCCACAGCTGCTGGCTTTATGTGGGTCCTGAGGTCTGAACTCAGGCGCCCAGACTCGCACAGCAGGTGCTGCCCCTGAGCCACACCCCAGCCCTACTCCCCTGTGCTTTCTTCGTAACCAACCTTCTTCAAAGATAAAGCCTGTCTAGTTTCGCCTTCGTCACAGTCTCCGCCATTACTATGGCATGGAGCACGTGGCGGAGTCTCAGGAACCGAGAGAAGCTTAAAGACAGAGGTGAACGAGACAGTGACAGTGATGAGTGGAAGATAAGCAGGTGCCAGCCAGTACATCCACGGCTGTCCAAAGGGCCGTGCAGCCTCGGCAGAGCAGCTAAACAGCCTGCTTCGGCCTCTTTGGAAAGAATAATGGTGCCTTTTCTTCCAGGTGGACAGAGAGCCTGGGGCAGCACTGTACGGCACCGAGGTGACAGGGACATAGGGGAGAAGTGTGTGACCTCAGGGCCAGGTGAAGCAGAATGCCATGTGTGAGCTACCCAGTGAGAGCCGGTCAGGGTAGAGGACGCTCACCACACCTTTAACACTGGACAGCACCCAGGATATGGTTGCCAAGGAGAGGCTGGCCATTGCTGGAAGAAGTTGTTCTGCGCCCGTATCCCCACGGTGGGTTGGGGCCACATGCCACCTGCCAGTCAGCTGCATGGGGCAAATATTTGCCTTGCTCTTTATATTTCATTAAGGCGTCCTATTACGACATTGGCCCTGACTAGGGGGTTGAGCATTTTTCCTTCTAGGATGCTGGAGACTCACCAGGCAGGTGGCACGTGAACTCACCCTCTGCCTGCCAGGCACTCTGGGAACCTGTGCCCACTCCTGCAATTTTTCAGCTTCACTGGTAAAGCAACATGTATTCCATGTCCTAGCATGCCCCCTCAGGACCTCGGTTTCCCTGCCTGTGGAACAGGCCTCTAACTGCCAGCTCCTACAACCAAAGCTATCTTGGGCAGTAGCTGAAATAATGGCCAACGGTGGCACACAGTAGGTACTCTATGTATGTTGATTCCTTTCCTTTTGTCTCTTTCCCAGCCCTTCTTCAACAGAGCTACTTTCTCAATGTAGATCAGACCTCAGATGATGGGGTCAGGCTGCCATGGATTTTCCACTCAGGCCTCTTCTTGGACCTGACTGAGTTTTTCTAGAGACTCATTTTCTCCTGAAGGAAATAAACAAGCACCTACTGGCATCTGAGGAACAACCATCCACATGAAGGACCAGCCAAGATCCAAGACAGGCCAGTATATGGGTATCCTGGGCATGGCCTGGAGCTCTGGACTGAGGGTCACAGTGGGGGCCCACAATGACATTAGCAGGTAGGGCCAGCCCCAGTCCTCCAGGGCTGCTTCCCACAGAGATGTCAACCATTAGAATCTGAGAGAGATGGCGAACTTAAGTCCTACAGGAAGGGGGTCTCCTTGGCCTGGCTTCCTACTCCTAGCCCGCATCCTGCCAGGTTTCTGAGAAAGGCGGCTTCTGGGATGGGTCTCTCAGCGTGCTGAGGCTTGCAGTGGAACATCCGAAGGGGGGCAACCATGGTTTCTAACAATAGCCTGCGTGCCTGCGACAAGCTCACACCTCAGAGGGAGGGGAGAGGCTGGCTGGAAGAGGCTCTGAGGGAGGCTGCTGACCTAGATCGCTAGGGACAGAGGAAGCTTGTGCCCAGCCTAAGCTACTCTGCCCATCCTGCTACCAAGTCTAGAGAAAACTCCAGCAAAACTGGGCTGGGCTGGCTGGGGATCAGGTACCTGGAGACTCCACATTTTCACTAGGGAGCCTTGGGCAAGCAGACTCCTCAGTCCTACCCTAGAGCTTCCTCCTTCAGGGCCTGTCAGTCACAATCAGGCCCTTGGGGTCAGCTAACATCACTTTCCCCAAGAAAGACAGCCATGGCCTGAACACTCCAGCCTCAGAAAACACCAATGCACTCCTGGTTCCTTAGAAACTGAACCCTGCCCCCAAAAGAAAGAAATTACGTAGGGATTTGAGGAGGAGATAGGACAGGATTTTGTCTACATCCCCACCTGTTCTATCCCCTAGCTTTTACGTAGATATGGGGTTAGAGAGTCTTCCTGATGCCACTGTCCAGCAAGCTGAGGCTGGGAGATGCATGGAAAGAAGAGTGGGCTACAAGGGACCCAGAGGTGGGGTTTCTTGGGCCAGCTGGGAATCCCCACTCTAATCCCAGGGGATCCCTTGACTGGGCTGAGTACAGGCAGAAACCAGCTCAAAGCAATTTCCTCCTAAGCTGTAGAAGAGCTAAGGGCGTGAGTGCAGGAGTCGGGAGCCGTCCATCTGGCCACCTGGGATCTCCTTCCTGCCCACACCATGCGGGAACAGCGTTCACTTCAGGGCCTCTGCTTCCTGGGACCTCTGTCGTCCCCAGCAAAGGCCTAGGACTGTAGCCTGCCTACTGAGGTCTGGATAACCCAGAGGGCAGTCAGGCCGGAGGGGTAACGGGGACAGCAGCCCTGGGCCTGAGTTCCTAAAGCCTAGGGTGCAGGGACAGTGCAGGTTTTTCTCTGCCCTAGGGGTAGCTAGGCCCCTCTATCAACTCCCACCAGGCAAGGAGGGAGGTTGGCCGCGGGGGTGATGGGACCTGGTGACCCAAACCAATGCCAACGAAAGGAAAGGGCTGCCACCCCTGAGTCTAGCCGTGGGCCTAGGGAGGGAGAAGGGATGGAGTGAGCTCTGGGTCTGAAGGGTTCACCTGGAACCCTTTTTCCACAAGGAGAGAAGCCATCATTGCACCCTGCTAACAGAGGGGATGTTACTAGATCATAGGTCATGGACCAGGAGACAGGGAGCCGTGGCCATAAAGACTACCTGTAGGGCAGGGGGACCTCAGTTTCTTTACCTGGAAAACAAGGGTGACGAACTCTGCCATTTGCCTTGCTCGCTATAACTAAGAGTGGTGGCAAGGGACATTTGCTAAGCAGTTCTCTACGACAACTTCATGAAAAAGCCTCCCCCCCAAAAAAAACCCAAATACTACTTATACTCATTTTATAGGTAGAGAAAAATGAGGCTGAGAGATGCTGAGGTACCAAGGTCACAGAGCCAGCAATGTGTGTGTGCTGGATTTGAAAGTCCTCAAGTATTGTTATACCAGGCAGGGACAACCACACTGCTGGGAGCCAAGAGAGCTAACTGGATCCAGCCTCATTTCTGCCAGTGGGCCGCTTTGTGACCTTGGTTCAGTCATTGTCTCTCTTTGTCAGCAGGAGTCATGCAAATTTTCCAAGCCCAAGAGAATTTCTGCTGCAGAGAGCTTCTGCTGAGCTGGTGTAGGCACTTCTTCCATAGCACGTGTGTTCATGACTCCTCTGACTGAATCCACCCTCAGCCGCAGGGCTGGAGGGCAGGGATGTCGGAACCTGATCATGGGCTTTCAGCCCAGCCAAGCATGGGTTCTGAAGACAGGGAGGCCCGCGGGGAGAGACACCTTGGCAATGAGATTGCTTAGCACAGCCCTGATCCGCACGCCAAAGTGAGTGTCTCATGCAGCATATCCCGCCCCCACCCCCGACACACACCTGAGACCGACACACACCTGAGAAAGCTCCCAGCCAGGCCTGCTTGCTATCACCAACAAAATGGGGAGCCTGTGTCGGTAGTGTTTGTCAGCTTGACATAAGCAGGAGTCATCTGAGGAGGAATCTCAGTAGAGAAGATGTCCTCATCCATGTGGCCTGTAGGCTAGCCTTTGGGGGCATTCTCTTAATGGAAGAGTGATGTGGGAAGAACCAGCCGCTGTGGGCAAGGGCTGGGCAGGTGGTCCAGCGGTGTCTAAGAAAGCAAACTGAGCAAGCCCCGGGGAGAAAGCTAGTAAGTAAGCAGTGTTCTTCTGTGACCTCTAGTCCCATTTCTGCCCCCAGGTTCTGCCGTGAGCTCCTGCCCTGACTTCCTTCATGGTGGATCTTTAAGATGAAATAAACCCTTTCCTCTCTAAATTACTTTAGGTAGTGGTGTTTATAACAACAACAGAAAGCAAACTAGGAGGGTAGCAAATTCAGTCCCCAACACCCGGCAAAGTCACTGGCATCTCTTTTCCCACAGCCTTGGCCCTTCTCTTTGCCTTATATGGACCAGCGCTCCAGCTCGGAGTGAGTTGAGGATCTCCAGAATGGTGTAGACCCATCTAATTCATCTGAGGTTTTTCTAAATTTAGTTTCTGAAACCAGAGCCCTCAGACTCTTGAATTTCCTTACAGTTTTATACACAGGACTCCAGTGTCCGAGGGACTTTTGGCTCCAAAGTCAGCTGTGTGGAAGCTGGAAACTGTTTTGGCTGTGGGCACAAGACCTAGGAATACCCTGGACCATTGACTCCCCAGCAAGGGAATGTAAACATCCCAGCTCCCTTTCCTAACTAGGACAAGTCCAGGGTGTGGTGTGCACTGTGCCAGCACTCCCCATGGGTCTTTGACGTCGCCCCTCACTTGCATTCCCACTTTTCCTGGCTCTCTTGCCCTTTTTCCTTACTGTCTTTTCCTAAAGATGCCTCCCCTCCCCACACAATATCACCTTCATGAAAATCCCCATCTTGAAGAACATTCTAAAAGAACCCAATCTAAGATACTTGCCAACAAAATCTGTACCCCCAAATCCAGATTTCTGCATTAACATAACTCTGTAGCACCAACAACCCAGTCCCATTCCTACATAGCATGTGCATGAGTGTCTACAGGTATCTGTGTGGTGCCTTTGTGATTGTCATGGGCTTAAATGAGATGCAATCGGGAAAGTGCTTTGTATAGAAACAGGCTAGGAAGTCCTGAAACTGCTAACGCTTGTCTTCTTGGAACAGGTATGCCGTCTATAGCCACGCAAGCCATCTCCAATTCTCAGAGAGCACCCACTGGTTCTACTTTGTTGGCAGGAACCTAGCCTTCCTGCAGAGAGGTTCTGTCCAATGACTCACCTCTTCCCACTGATGAATGTACCGAATGAGGCGGGAAAGCCGCAAGAGGCGCAGGAGGCTGAGGATCTTGGTGAAGCGGACGATGCGCAGAGCCCTCGCGGTCTTGTAGACCTCTGAGTCGATGCGAGTCTCCACAATAAGGAAGATGTAGTCCACGGGGATGGAGGAGATGAAATCCACCACAAACCAGCTCTTCAAGTACTTCATCTTAATCCGCTGTGGGTCAAGGATGATTTCTGTGTTGTCCTCCACCACGATCCCCGTGCGGAAGTTGAGGACCAAGTCAATGAGGAAGAATGTGTCCGACACCACGTTGAAGACAATCCAGGGTGTAGTGTTCTCATCCTTGAAGAAGGTGATGCCCACAGGAATGATGATCAGATTTCCCACCATCAGCAGCAGCATCGTCAGGTCCCAGTAAAATCTGCCCAGAAAAACAAGGGGTCAGTCACCCTGAAAGAGAGGATGAGCTACAGAGTAGAAAGGAAACTTGTGGGAAAGCACACAGGGGAGAGCCTGGGGGATTCTGGGGCACTTGGGGACACAGGCATGTGAGCATCAGGGCAAGGGTGGAGGTTGCAAACACGGGGCACGGCACAGACAGAGTTCTTCAGTGACCCAGGATACAGCCCCTGTCTTCCAGTGAGCTCCCCAGGTGTCACATCTTCCCCATTCAGCCCACCCCAAAGAGTCAAGTTGGAAAACAAGCCAAACAATGACCTCAGGGGACAAATAGGAGACTACTTCTTAGTGACAGAAGAAACTGACATCATCTTCCCCAGGCTCAGGCTAGTCTGAGGTTCCCCGAGGTTTAGCTGTGGCTGAGACTGGCTGTCAGACAGCCATGCCACAGAGCGTGACCAGAGACCAGGGGATGTCCACTCGCCCAACAGGCGCCTGGGAGGCAGAAGCTTTACTTCCAGCTTGATTCTGTCACTGTTATTCTATGTGATATCTAGCATGTACAAGCTCCTCAGTCTAGGCCTCTGTTTCCTCACTGTGTAGTCCTGCAATCGCAACCTAACTTCTCTCACTTTGGCTCTAGAGCACCCCTCTTCATCAGAAAATGCCTTTACCGTCTCTCTGCCCAGTTTGCACATTAATATGGGCATGTTACCCAGCAGTCATACACCTCCGCACACTTCATACACACAGCGCATCCACCAGTGAGCTGTGGGTCCAACTTCAGCTTCTATGGAGTGTTCTTGATCTGGGTACACTTTGACCAGTTACACACTAGTCAGCCAAAGACAACTGCATATACTTATTAAAGTTACATCTAGGTGTCCCCATTCACGCACACACAGCATGAAAACACCCATACACACACATACACAGACACACACATAGAGAACCATCATTCCTTTTCATTTAATCATCTGGGGAAAACAAACAAACAGAAATACTGTGCCATAGAGGAGCCACTTAGGGCCATGTGGCCCTTCGTACACAAATCTAATAATATACCCAGGCTAGAGGAGTTTCTAAAATTAACAGATTGGGTGCAGAGCGGCTGGGAATGCTGACACCAGCAGGCCTGCCACTCCAGCAGATTTCTACACCCCACCCCTCCCCAGCTCTAGTTCCCTCAATTACAGACCAAATTCAAGACAGTAATTAACAGGAGAATGTTTGCATTTAGTGGTCTTCATAAAACTAAATTGCATGAGACGAAACCACCCATTTCCTTACATTCTGACTAATTGTTTCAATCTTGAGTTTCCAGGTGCTCCGGATATTTCTGGCTGATCTGGGCTGGGGTCGGAATAGTGGCTCTTCCTTCTCCCATCCCAGAGCATCCCAGAAGCTATGTGAGGGGTAAATCAGCCTGTTGGAAGGGGTAGATTTCTAGGAGTAGCCAACCCTGCATCTGCTCCTGCCTCTGTTTTTCTCATCTGCTCAGACTCTCATCGATGTACACACCTCATCAGCAAAACTTGTCAGAAGAACCAAATAAACTGAGACCAGGAAAATGCTCTGACACATGCCACCTATTATTAAATGGGTACATAAATGATTTCTATCAATCGACTGGCAGGAAAGATACAAGAGGTGGAAGATGGACCCTCCAGGGATTAGCTAGAGCAAAACTTCTACTGGAAGTAGGGCCAGAGGGGAACCTGTAATAAACGGGAGAACCAGTGGCAGAAGCCAGGGACCACAGCACCTGACTGATCAGATGACAGCATCTGTTTGCCTCTGCATTCAAATGCCTTGACTTGAGGGAACTCACGGTCCCCTTGGAGGAGTAGCCTTGGGGTCTAAGAAACCATCTGACGCAGCTGGGCTTCTGAAGAGGTGGCTCTTGGTGACTGTGATGGGAGAAACCGGGAAAGTGCTGCTGGAGAAGGTGAGAAGATTCAGGCTCTGGGAACTGCCCTTGGCCTTGTAGACAGTGTCTCTATGCTCTTTGCCAGATGGTTGCACAAATCTCTGAATTGAGCCCAAAATTGTGTTCAGCACCATGGACAGTGTCCGTCACGCCTGCCAGCCCCAGTCTGCAGGTCCAGCCAGGGGAGCTTGGCAACAGCCTCCCTGCTGGCATCTTCAACAATCTCTTTACACCCCCAGTCCGGGTGGCCAGAAGTATCCTTCCCATGACTAGGACTTTTTATTGGTGGCTCCTTGAAGACAGAAAAGCCTTTATTTGTAAAGAGACCCCAAACACTCCACAAGGATTGGGTACTTAACATTGTGCTTTCCATGAATTGGACCATCTAACTCTCACAATAGTATCACAGCTACCACTGTCTGTGTTCTACAGATGATAACACTGAGTCTCAAAGAGAAGCATTTGCTCAGGGCCATATGGCTAATGAGGAGCAGAGGCAAGATTCAGAGAGGTCAATTAAACTACAGAGTTTGGGCTGGGGGTTAGGCAGCTCTGTGGGGTGCAGGGGACAGATAAACCTTCCTTGAACTGAGTCATGGTGGAGAGGGTCCTACCAAGGTACATGCACCCCTGCCCCAGACGCAGAAGAAGAACGGGTTGTTGGGGAAAATCTGAGAGGACTAAGCTTCCTGATATCAGGACTTCCTAAGGTCTGGCCTGGATGGGAGGACAGAAGATCTCTCCCAAGTTAAAAGTCACATGGTCATTAGCTGACTGTCAGCCAGAAACAATTGTACCTATCCTTCAGAAGAGAAAACTGAAGTCAAAGGGGGATAGTAGCATTTTTGAAACCACAAGATAGGTGCCCAATGTTCCCACAGCACCCTGCTGCCCCCAGAACCACTCAGAAATAACATCACAATCCAAGACAGCCAACCATGGTAGCAGGCATCAGGCTGTGATACGGAAGCAATAGGCAGTCAAACCAAGACGCTGTGGAATTGGCACATGCCAGAATTAGAGGCCTGGGTCTCTGCAGCGCTCAAGTGCCTGCCCCCTCCAGTGCTGATGAGTCCTGGTCAGAAAGCAACAGCTGGGTCCTGATCAGTTCAGGTGTCAGATTGTCTCCCTTGCCTTGGGCTTTGCCTTGTCTTTGGATCAAACAGGCAGATGGCTGGGAGTGGAGGTCCAGAAGCTGACACTGAGGGACTAGGACCCATGTGTAGAGTGACTGAGTAATAGCAGATATGCAAACAGCTCTTTACCCTGGTGTCCAGATTACTGCAGGGGGTGGTCTACCCCATGGGTATCCCATGGGGAGGAGCTACCCTCTATGGAGATGAGGGCAGGGAAGATGGCAGCTCCTGACTTTGAACTCAGAGACTCTGGGACTAGACAAAGAACCCTCTCCTTCCATGCGGGCTGAAGAGAATGACTTCCTCTAGACTCATTTCCCCACAAGCTCATGCTTGCCTGTGAGCATATATGTAGGCAAATAGGCATGTGTGTGTGCGCTAGAGACTGCACATATGCAAGCATGCATAGACACATATGTGTTTTTGTAAACACTTGTCTGTATCCTCATTTTGCCCTCGTGTCTACACCCACCTTCAGCAATACCCACTTGTACACATTTTTTGGCACAAATGATTATCCCCTAGGAATCCTGTCAGCCAGAAGAAAGAGAATGCCACCGTCTTGCCATTCAAATATTTCCCATCATTCCATGTTCATCTGAACAGCTACCTCCTCTGGGGTTCTTTAACCTCTAACCCAAAGTCTCGGCCAGCTTGAGACCTGGCCTCACCTCTTAGCAGGCAGCAGGCTTCTGAAGGGCAGGTCTTTGGTCCTGGGTCCCTGGATTCTGACTGTAGTCCTGGTCCTCGACCCTGTTAAGCAGCACCCTGTCTCTTGTGTTCTTGCGTGCAGATAGTTCCTGCTCCAGGCCCCCACCCTCCTCCCAGCACCAGATCTACCTTCCCACCTGTCTGTGCAATGTGCCCACCTGGAGGGCCAGCTGTCTCTACACCCAGTGAGTACACAGCTGAACTCAGCATCCTCCTCCAAGCTGAAAGGTACAACCTGCGTATCTGTCACTGCACCCAAGGCTCACAATCCCCTAACAGCTCTCTACAGACCTCCCTTACCCTACCTGTCCTCACAAGTCCCTCAGAAGTTATTGGATCTTCTCTGGCTTCTCCTATGATGTCTCAAAGTGCCCTTTCTGCCCCAGATCTGAATCTCTGCACCCTTGTACCTACCTCTTACCTGGCCCCCACCCTACATTCTTGCATTATCTTTCCAAGTCATGAGCAAGTGACCATTGACCCGAACCCTATGGGAACCTGTACTGCAGAAGAAGACCCAAGCTCCTTAGCCTGGCAGCCCAGCCACCCCTTTCCTCTTCTGACTCTCAGCTCCTTCACAGTAGCCAACAAGACCGTGATCCTCCCCTCCCAGGCTCCTTCTCATCCACAGTCTCGCTCTTCTGAAGCCATTAGCTTTTGAAGTCCTTTCCCTTGTCCAAGCCTCAATCTTCAGCTTCATAAGGCTGGCCTGTGTTCCTTGCCTTGGGCTTGGGCTTCTGTGTTAGCAGATCCCCCCCACTTCATCCTCAACTTCTCCACCTACTCTCCTTGCAAGCCCTTCAACAAATCACAGAACCCAGAAGTCTTCAAGTCTTGGAAAAGTGACAGGAGCTGAGACAATCTCCTCCAATCGTGTACTGTCTGCCAGTTTTTATGTTCAGCAAAGGAACTGCCCCGTGGCAACAGACAGTAAGATGTGGGACAGCAGTCAGGAGCTGTTAGGCACCTGCTACCTGCCAGGCACTAATCTGTATGTGGGCTGTCTTCTTTAGTCTTCATAAGACACTAAGATGCAGACACTGGCTATGCCCTTTTTACAGACAAGGAGACTGAGGCTCAACAGGCTGAGAACTTCACTATATATACAGTGGATCAAAGATTCAAGGGCAAACAGCATGACTCCAGAATCTTGCCCTAACTACTCCACAGAAATAGAAGTTAGGCTGGTGGTATTTTATTACTCCCAAGCTCTGCCCCCTCCAATTCTTTATTGTATGATCTTCCATGATTCCTTCCTCCTCAGCTTCTTCGTTTTTTTCTGACCCATCCACATTCCCCCCTTAACAAACCTAGACCATCACTCTCCACTGAGCCCCTCAAGTCTCAAGGTCAGGGTGAGTCAGCATCCTCCCCTGCCTCCTGCTGTCACTACCTGCCTCTGGTAGAAATGTCTACCGGATCCTTTGGGCATCTTGTCATCTCTTGGCCACCCTCCAGCATTCATCTGCTACCCATGGGGACCGTGGCAATCCCGGAACCTGGCTTGCAACCTTCCGCTGCATTCTGTCCTGCCACTGCCCTAGATGACTTCCACTCTATACCATGAATTCAGACAAACCCAGGCTCTTGGGAGCTGGAAGTCCCAGTGATAATGACCCCTCTTAGTTGTCCGCGGCAGCCACATACACGAGACCAGCGGGCGCCTCCAGTTGCTCCAGCTCTGCATTTTCAGTGCACGGCCTCTCCACCCTCCCTTCCTCCTGATTTCTGCAGCTGTGCTTGGTTAGCCTCAGGGTCCCAGGAGCTACAGTCTGCTGACTCTTCAGATCCTCCCCCAAAGAGCTGTCTGTCCCAAACACAATTGTCCAGCCCTACCACTTCCCCAAGCACATTCTCACCTGTCATGCTGACTTTCTGGAACAGTCATCACAAAAACACAACCCTGGCCTGAGTGGGCATCTCCCTTTGCATATCTGCATGGGGTTCAGCAGGATGTGCCCCAACCCCATTCAACTAAACAACCAGGCTCCTGAGCACCCATTGTCCCCACTCTCAGCTGGGCCTTCAGCCCTGCCAGGTCCTTCCAGGAGACCACAGCAGATGCCCCGCACCAACCCATGGCCCCTCTTCCAGAAACTCTGAAGTCATCTACTGTCCCTCCTACTAGTAGACACCACCACCTTCCACTCTACAGAGAAGAGATAAGCCACCAGAATGTCCCTTCCCATTCTGCCACTAGACTCCTTTGTCCATTCTCTTCCTTTCCTTCTAAGCCCAAGGGAGCCTGTGGCTCTTCCATCGGCCTCTGGAGGCCAACCTGTTCCCTCTCCAGGGGCCTTGGGCCCTTCTCTTGCCATCATCAGTCCTTCCCCTCTCCAGGCATTTTTTTCCACTGGTTTCATGTATCCCAGGTTAGACTCCATCTGGACATATAGCAGAGTATGACCTTGAATATCCCGCCTCCACCTCCTGAGTGATAGAATTTCAGGCACATGCTGTCACGCCTGGTTTTATGCTGTATTGGGGATTGAACCCAAGGCCTCATGCATGCTTGGCAAGGGTCAAGCTACTTCACCAGTTCAGCCTTTTATTTTAAACTCTCTAAAGACTACAGCCAAAACTATGAGTCCAGCCGGCAGGCCGCAGGCCACTGTGGCAGAACCCCTGCCACCCTCAGCTCTCTGCCCAGGTCCCTGTTGGCTGTGCCCCTAGTCAGGGCTGCCCCTTCCTTTGCCTTACACCCCAGTCATATGTTGGCTGCCTGCTGGTGAGCAGACCCTGCTGGCTTCTGCCCCGGGCTTGCATGTCAGCGCCACCCCAATCATAGCTGACCTATCCATCTCCCGTCACCCTCTCAGCTCAGGTCTCTAGAGGGGATCACATTCCTCTACCCCTCCTTCCTGCCCAGCTCCCCTCAGGCCCCAGGGTCTCCCCACAACAGTGGAGCCATTGCTCTTTTCCTCCCACCCCCGCCTGGCCACCAGAGCTCTATTTTTAACCCACCTCAATATCTCTGACTCAGAATCACAGGGCTCCCAGGTAGCTGCTCCCAGCTGCCTAGGCTGCTGCAGACACAGATTCAAAACCAAGGGTTGCCAGCTGGGCTTGGGCTGTGAGCATGCGTCTCTACTGTCTCCTCAATTGTCATTCACTTGGGTAACAATTGTTCAGTTCTCATAGTAGGTCCCTGAATGATCCTTTATTCTTTCTCTCTTCTAAGGCTAAGGTCCCAGCCACCCATGATAGAGTGAAGACTGGTGTCAGCTACTCAATGGGAACAAGGCAAACTGTGGACTATGACTAAACCACCCCTTCCAAACGATGATCCTTCAGCAGTGGGATACAGACAGCTGGGGGCTGCCCAAGGCCTGGCCTGAGCAGTTGAGGATAGAGCCTGGTATCTGTGTTGCTGACACACTCCATGCTGTGCTGAGGCTGCTGGGCAAGGGGCACACTCTGAGGAGCCAGGCTGCAGCAGGATGACGGCTAGGTACTCTGCTATTTTACTGACAGGCTGCGTGGCCTTTGGTAAGTCACGTTAAACTGTCTGAACCTATTTTCTTAGGTTTAAAATAAGACCATTAGTCCCTGCATCAGTGATCTTGGTGCAATTAGCCAAGATACTCTTGTTTCCTGGGGTCTTTTTTAGCCTAGGTTGGAATGACTTTGAATTTCCTATCCTCTGACCCCCATCCCTGCAGAGGGCTGGGATTACAGGTGTGTGCTGCCAGGTGAGGTTTATGCAGTGTCAGGCACTGAAGCTGGGGTTTTGAGTGTGCATGCACGCACTCTGTCAATTGAGCTGCATCCTTGGCTGCGGGATACTATTTCTAACACACTATACAGCGTGTGTAACCAGCACACGCTGACCATTATCTCCACCATCATCACTCTCTGCCAACAAAAGGCCTAACCTGAGAGCTGTGGGGACCCTGTGAAGTCTCTGCCAAGCAGCAGTCAGTCTGAGAGATCGGCAAACCCGCCCCATAGGTGAGCTGACGACCTGGAGGCCAACTCAGTGGCAAATGTTGCTGTTTCCTAACCTGGGGGAGAAGATGGGACTCATTTGGCTCTGCATCCCAGAAGCTGTGGGCTGCCGGAAGGGAATTCAGTTGAGGCTCAAAGGGAAAATGGGACCGTGTGGTCTGTTAGCTGCTACAGTCTCAAAGAGGACCGGGGGTAGGAGGGAGGGGGGTAGTGTGTCCAGGGATCAGTACTGTGGCTTGAGGCCTGCAATACGGAAGAAGATGGGGCCAGGAGCCCCCAGGATCTCAGTTCTCTTTGTGTCTCTCGGTATTCCCTTTCTCTCAAAGTCCTCCTCAGATTCCCCACAGGTACACAGAGAGGGCAAGGTCAGGCACACTGAAGGTACCACAGAAGCCACAGAGGCCGAGGAGAGGGCTGAGCCTGGAGAAGAAAAGGAAAACAGTGTGGCTCAGAGGCCTCAGCCTGATGCCTGGATGGAGGAAAGACAGGGACACCTTGAAAGGCAGGCCCAGAAGCCAGGGTTCTTCTGGGAGCTTCAGGAGCCATGAGAATTGTTGATTTCCCTGGGAACGAACTGTTAACTATACCTCTCGAAGACATGTCTTCCTCCTAGCCTGGCTGTTAAGAATTCAAGATGACAATGCCTTGCTTTTCCCAGGGGTTGAGTTCTCTGAATGCTTTGTCTGTACACACAAGCACAAACTAAAAATGTATACACATGCATATGTGTGTGTGTGCACAGTACACACACAACTGCACAGCAAGGAACATCTGCTTGTTCTACAATACTCCAAGTTGTCAGATGCTGAGCTCCCTCAGGCTACTGCTCCAACACCCAGAGAGAGAAGACGGTCTGAAGAAAATGGGGGAAAGGACCAACATTTAACAAACTTAGATCCACTTATTAGAATCAAAGAAGGCTCAGGTCCCACTACCCAGGAGCCATCTGCTCTTCTCTTCAGGAGAGTGAGACAAAAATAGACTATTGTTATAGAGGAGCACATGAAAACCACCCCACTCCCAAGAGCAATTAGGTAGCCAGGCTCACCTGCCCTTGCAAAATGGCCTATCAGGGTGGAGGAGAAAATGGGCTCCAGTTGTGCCAACCTCCGATGGGTTTGGACCACAGTGACTCCATTGAGGAAGTGAAATTTTGCTGTCCACCCTGCTTTGCTGAGACGGGTCAGTTGAGCAGTAAGGATCACACTGAAGAACATGGGCTCTGGGGGCCTGGGGCCAGATGGGTCTCTAGTTATCCCCTTGAAAACTATCTTAGCAAGGAGGCTAAGGGAGGGCTGAGATCCTCGAAGGCCTTCCCAGCCCGATTCTTAGGATTCTGATTTATAACAGCCTGTGTGGGAAAAGGTAAGGCACAGTTCACTAGAGACGAGGGACGGGGCCGGGCATGGGGCAGAGAAATCAGAATTTGACTCGGGCCCTGGGGAGCCAATGCAAGACTGAGGCAAGCTGCAACTATCACAGCAGGTGCTTATGGTCAGACAGCCTTTAGGGGAGCCCACCACGCAGTGGCATGAGGCAGCAGAGATGTGTGCTGGCTATGTTTCCGTCAACTTTACACAAGCCCAAGTCATCTGGGAGAGAGACTTCAACTGAAAACTTGCCTCTGTCAGATTGCCTGTATGCAAGTCATCTTCTTGATTAATGATTGATGTGGAAGGGCCCAGACCACTGTGAGTGGTACTACCCCTGGACAGGTAGTTCTGAGTTGAAAAAACAAACAAACCACAGGTGGAGCAAGCCATGAGGGGCAAACCCTGTAAGCAGCATCCTCCATGGCCACTGCATCAGTTCCTGCTCCCAGGTTCCTGCCCTGACTTCCCTTCATGATGAGCTGTGATCTGGATGTATAAGCCAAATAAACCCTTCTCCCCGTGTTGCTTTTGGCTATGGTGTTTTATCACAGCAGAAAAAAGTGAAGAAAGACAGAGTGTTTCCTAGAACTAAACCTGCCTAGCCTCATTTTGGGGAGGCCAGTCAGTGTGATTACATAAAGGCCGTGGAGACGCTGCAGTGGCCACCACCCACGCTTTGGGACCTTGGTAAAATGCGACCCTAGTCCTTCTCATATTCAAATGGAGAAAACAGGCCAGAGAAGTAAGACTTTAGCTAAACCTACATGGCTAGACTCGCCTTTGATTCTCATACTCTTCCCTGGCCCTGTCCTAGAAGTTGCCTTCCAAGAGCCTCTGGGGCTAGAATGGCAGTCACTTTATAGCTGTCAGTCCTATTGGCCCTTGGGTTCCTCCATCCACAGCCACCTAGCATGACCTGCAGTCTCCATGAGTCCTAACACTGAGAGCTCTTGAAAGGCCAGCTCTGAGCTTCCAGGAGTAGACAAGTCTCCCGCTGGAGTTGCCCCTAGGAGCTATGGGAACACAGTCAGGACCTTAGGCAAGACGTTGACATTTCAGCTTATTTTCACGAAGCCCTTGCTCCAAGCTGGTCCCTGGGGAGGCTGCCCAAGGAACATAGCTAAGAAAGTCTTCTTAAAACTCTACAGGCTGGGAACCAATGGAAAGCTCCCACCCTGTCCCCTGCATCTAAGGGCTAGCAAGTCCTCAGCAGAAAGATGCCAGAGATGTCCCCACTACTCCAGGACCAGGGGCTATAAAACTGCAGGATCTGGCCTGGCGCGGCTCAGTAGAGTCGAGGTACTTTCTCATCAGCTCCACTGGTCAGCAGGGCCCTGCTGGCTCAATTTACACTAATGGGGTCAGGATTGCAGGCTTAATACCTATTTGTGCAATTAGCTCTGCTCTCTTCTCAGGCTTAGCCCAAGTCCCGACCCTGGATGCTGAGAGAGGGAAGGAGCTTGCTGGGGTTCCACGGCTAGGCAGGATAAGGAGGACAAACTCCTGGTGCGGGAGGGCTCACACTTAGGCCACACTCAGGATGGAAAAGCAAGGACTCCAGGTGAGCTAACCTTAGAGCATCTGCTAAAACTTCTCACCTAGACTACAACTCTAAATTCAGTGAGAACTGGGAGCCTGCAGGTCTTTGCTGTGCCCATGGGAAACACAGGTGTATCATATCTTCTGAGGGACTGCAGAAAGGAGAAACTTATGGCTGGCTGGACAGTCAGTGACCAGGGACCTGTGTTAATCATTGACAAGGGCTGCTCCAGCCTTCAAGGGGACTGCAGGGTAATTACTTCTGGGCTCCAGGCCACACACTCAATGACATTATGATAGCAGTGTCTGCCTTCTGGGCCTTGTGGGGAAGGAGAAGGGAGCATCTTTCAAGGCAGCTGCAGGCTCATTGTGCACACACAGCAACAGCAGAAGCAGACAGGTAACAGGGCCAGAAGCCTGGGAGTTGAGAAAGCAGCACTTAAGGAGTGCAGAGTCAAAGAGCCAGGGTCTGATCACCTTCCCTCTATGATAGACAACGTCCACCCCAAACAGGTGGCCAAGCTCCCAACCATCTTCTTCCTAGAAAGCAAGCAGGACTATTCTCTCTCAGAACCAGTTCTGACTGGCTTCCTTTACTGGCCATCTATCCACACTGGTCTATCATTTTCTGTTTCTCCCCGAACCAGACCCAGAATCCTTACAAGGAGCTAGCATCTTCCCCTGTCAGGTGAGTGATGGCTCCTCTTTCCCACAACATACGGAAACAGTCCTGGAACATACAGACTCCCGGAGGGTATGATCCCCTTATCTTTCTCCTCTTCAAGCCGAGAAAAGAATGCATTAGCCAGCCCCATTATGTATTAATTTCTGAAAGCCTCGTTCACGCAGACATAACACTTCCACCCACATGGGTAAATGCTTAGGCAGACGCAGAATCACCAGTACAATCATCGGGCCCCCGCAGCTGCCAGGATCAGACCTGGAACCCCTGCTGCATGCTCTCTAGAGTTCTAGGTGCCCTGGGCAGAGGGAGTCCCACTATGGAGCCCATACTCTCTCTGGGCACCTCAGGCCTTGCTGCCTGGCTGGGAACACCAGATACCAGCTCCAACAATGAGGGTGCAAAGTAGGGTGGGGAGTGGTCATGTGTGAGACTTGGCAGTTCCAGCAGTGGTGGCACTGTCGCTTATTGATAATTTGTGCTTTGCCTACCAGAGAGGACCAAAGGCAGCTGACTCTGATGCGAAGAGGCACGGGAGCTCCAGGAAGGTGAAGAGAGCACCTGGTGGTGAGTGTTCTCCATCCTGCTCCAAGCTCTGGGCCCTCCAGGAGGACATGGAAATTGGTTCAGAGGCTTTTGCTCCCAAGCCTGAGCCAAGCCTTTAACTTATGAGCCCCTGATCCCAGTTAAGAATGACTTTTTGTCCTGATCATAAGCTGAGCCCTGATCCTAATCACAAAGTAAGCCTACTGGTCACACTCTGAGTCCAGAACACCTTCTAAGACTGAACCCTGATCTGCATCAGACACTGAACTCTGACCCTGATCGCGGACTGATCCCAGGTTCCAGACATAGGCCTCAGCTAAGTACTAATCTGCACACCTACTCCACAGCCTCATTTTTCTAAAGGATTTGATAAACAGATCACAGCACTGTTTGTTTCTCTTGTGGACCAAGCACAGACACCCTGGCTATTTGTCCCCCTCCTCCTGGAACAGGGATTTAGATGATACCATGGTGTGCTACCAAAATCCCAACGGTCTACCCATCAGTCAAGACCTGCCAGGGGAGAATGAGGTGGGTGGGCATCTGGACCTCAAAAGTGACAGCCCTGAAGTAGAGTTGGAATATGGCTAAGCCCCCATGCTCTAAACTGTCAGATAAAGGAAGATTCTGCTCCCGAGATGATCTTAAAACATGTTTTTCCCTCTTCCCAATCTCTGCATCGTCAGTAGCCAAGCACTGTGTGCAGTTTACCGCCGAGCTGTACCCACAGCGCAGGTGTACATTTCCATGAAGGATGAGGCTGGGGTAAGGACCATTCAGGAAGACTTGGCTGGAAGCCCTGTTCTGAAAGCCAGAGGGAGAATAGGGTTTTAAGGCCTTTGTAGAGAGTCGTCACATAACCCAGTAGGTTCTGGTTTTGCCTTTGTCATGAACTTCCTTTGTGGCCTTCTCAGCTCCTCTGCCTCCGTCTACACAAGGGCGGCTCTAGACGAGGGTTTGCTCAGGTCTTTCCTTTGGGGCTCTGAGACCTAATGGATTTCCTGTACCTGCTGATCACTCCTTTTTCTGAGGCCCTCCATATTTTTGGTTCTCTAGAAACACTTGTATAATTAACATTTTAAAGAGAAGAGGGTGAGGAAGAAGAGGGAGAGGATATAAGTTCAGAGTCCCACACATGAGGTTTGGATGCCAGGCCTGGTTCTTCCCAATGATGTGACTGGGAATAATTGCTCCCTGACCCCATATCAGCCTTGTCCATAAAATGAGCAAGATGAAGCCATCTGGGGGTCACTTTGAAGAGTCAATGAGATAAAATGTACCCAGCTCCCTGAACAACCCGGCATATGGCAGCTGCTTCACAATGGTGGTTATTGGTCTACAAACTACCTGACTTCAGTCTCTCAATTTGAGTGAAGGGCTGTGAACTTGGAAGTGATAAGGGTTTGGGTAGCTAAATGGCGAATGGCAAGGCAGGATATGAGACAGATACTGTAGGAACAGCTAGGGTTCAGGAACAAGATGGACAACACGGGCCCAACTAAATAGTGATCCACTGGCTTCCCCTGGCTCCTGGCTGTGAGATGGAGATGTTGAAGCCAAAGATCTTCTCAGTATTTTCAAGAGATGTCCCCAACCATACCTTCTAGTGTGTGTGTGTGTGTGTGTGTGCAGGTGTTTGCATGTGTGTGGAAGCCAAACATCAGGCAGTTTCCTCAATTGTTTTCCACCTTATTTTGTTGGGATAGGGTATCTCACTGGACTTGGAGCTCACTAATTTGGTTAGGCTGGCTGGCTACCAAGCCCCAGATATCTTCCTGTCTCTTCCTCCACACTGGAATTAAAGGCACAAATCATTACACATGGCTTTTTAAAAAAAAATTATTAATGTGGGTGCTAGGGATCCACACTCATGTCCCCAGTACATACACAGCAAGCACTTTATTGACTGAGACATGTCTTCAGCCCCTATAGTGCCATGTCCTATCTTGCTATCTTAATGCATTGACTCAGATCTGTCACGATGCACTATGCTAGCCAAACAGCTCATCTCTGCGCTGTATGTGGTCCTCAGGATGCTGTTCAGCAGTACCTAAGTACTCTCTGTGCTATCTTGAGCATTCTCAAGCCAGAGAACTCACGTCTCACTGTTGTCTCCTGCCCAAGCTTTTGGTGGTGGTGAAGGTAGAAAGTATCTCTGAGTGCTTTCCTGGCCCTTGGGACCACAGATTTCCAGGTCCCTGGCACTGCTTTCTTAGCAAGGAAGCCTGGCTGGCAGAGAGCATCCTCTCCAAAGCCAAGATAATGCCCCTGCCCTCCAGTGGCCCTCTCTGGCTTGGAAACATGGATTCTTCAGCATCCCCAGGGCCCAGGCAGGACTGCCTGGCTGGCCTCTGTAGCCTTTCTATTAATTAGCAGCTGACAGCCCAGCTTTGTAAGCGCTCTCAAGTCAGGCTGGAACCACGGCTGCCTCAGTTACATGACAAGCACCCAGGGGACTGGGCCAGGACCTTTGGGGCTCTACATGATTTCCCCCTTGGTATCCAATGTTTTGGCAGACACAAAGGCCACTCGAGCTCCTATGACACGTGTCCTCCCTGTTATCTGAATGGAGGCCAGGAGAGGGAGAAAAGTTGACAGGCAAGCCTATACCACAGAAGAAGCTGCTGTCCACAGCCAGGGACAGGAAAGGTGAACGCAGGCTTGGGACAGATCCCACACTCAAGGTACTAAGGCAGCTGCTATTCAGGATGCCTCTGTCCCCTCCTGGCAGGCCACTGTTACAGCTACCCTGTCACTTCTGCACTCTCATCGACAATGCCGTTCAGAAATCTCACTGCGGCACGACATCCTTGTGTACCCTGTCCCTTCTCTCCCTCTCTCAGGCTCCTGCCTCTGACCCTTAGGACAGGAGAGAAGCTGAGAAAGTGGTGGCATGGAGTCCTCTTGTCTCCTCCTGCTCTTCAGCCTCCCTAGAAGACAGCATTTAGAGCCAGCAAACCCAAACCAAACCTCAAACAACAGTGTAGGAAGCAGGAGATGAGGCTGTGAATCTGACATCCCAGGGTGCAAGCTGATCTCTCAGGCCTGGCCCACCTACCTTACAGCATCCTGTCCTGCCGAGCCAAGACTGGGGCTAGAGGCCAAGGGCTCCAATGCCAAAGGCAGAAGGAACAGGCTCAGGGCTCTGCAAGCATGACCTATACATCTGGGTTGTAAGCTCAGGACTCCACACCTGGTACCAGGGCACCGGGAATATTATTACACGCCAGAAGCTGCATTTTAACAAGGTCCCAGAGTGAGATGGATAACATCCCAATGAGGAGCTGCATTAAAACAACCGGAGTTCCACCCAATGCCACTAAGGAGCCAGGAGGGACTGATGGATGGTTTGGATAAGTGGAAGTAAGACGTGGGAATGCAAAGCCTTATAACCTGGAGAGGAGATGAATAGACAGAAGAGCACCTACTAGTATGAAATCCTTGGCTCATAAAACCAAAGGGATAGAAACAAAGCCAAACAGGAGAAAGCAGCCCCCAGACCCATGATAGTTATTAGATGTAGGAACTAGAAGCAAGTTACAGGGAGAGTCAGATAGCCAAGGGGCTTAGCTCTCTGGCCCAGTGGGTCTTCAGGCCCCTGCACTTATGAAGACAGCATATCCCAAGCTTCACTAACTCTAGTCTTGTGAGGTAGGACAGGCTGCACAGCTTGGGAGTCTGCTGCCCACTGTGCCAGCCGACAGCACCACCCAGGCAGCTTACCTTGGAATTCCCCTCTGCACCAAGGCGCCCTCCCCTCCCTGCTGCCTTCCCACGTTGCCAGCAGGAGCAGCTGGCCCAAGAAAGGCTCTCCTGAGAAAGGGCCTCCAAACTCCCAGAGCCAGAGCCAGAGCCAGGCTGCCTCCTTCCAGTCCTTCCCAAGCCTGTGAGGGAGAGTACACTGGAGTAAGTCAAGGAATGGGTTGCCAAACAGATCTTTTCTTTCTGTCTTCTGAGTCTGATCCCTGACTGCTTTTGCACTTTGCTGACAAGGTGAAGTCCAAGTCTAGATGACAGAGGGTCACTCCCCACACACCATACTAGATTCCAAGGAAGCCTGGTGCCCCACCCCCAGCAGGGCCTAGACTCTCTTACAGTAGAATCCACAGCCATCAGCCCCTACATGATTCTCATGGAAAACCCCAGACACAGGAAATTGTGTGCCACATTGCATGTGCCTAGATATATGTGTATTTTTCTAGATACTGACTTGGTAGTTTCTAGCAGGCTCTCAGTGAGGTCTGACAACAGACTGGTTCAGAACTCATGGCCGGAGCCCAGGACAGAGATCCATGTGGTATTCCCAGGACCAAGGGGAGGAAAGAGTGACGGCAGGGAAGATATTTGGCCGCTCACTGTAGAAACTCACCTCTGAGTGCCTACACTTGCACAGTTTGTGTCTAACGGAAATGAACAAGAGAAGTCCCATTTTCTGGGCAGGAAAAGTAAGGCTCACAAGTTAATAACTCAAGCAGGGACTAATAGCAAACAGGATGGGGAGGGATGTGTAGTGAGCAATGGCATTGAGCTGGTGCAGCAACAAGAAGTCTGCTTAGGCAAACCCTAGGCCCTACCATCATCTCAGTATCCAGAGTTTCAAAGCCCAACTGCTTCAGCCCTAATAAAAGGATGCTTTTAGATCCTTCAGTCTCTTCCTTTCCTCCTGGATTTAAAAGGATCAGGCCAGGAGAGGGCAAGGAGGTGTAGAGAAACCTGCTTTTGCCCACTGGCTACTGTGTAGGGCATGACAGTAGCTCCAGAGCTAATATTCAGATAAGAGCTTCCCTGATAGCCACTGTGTCCACCCACACAGCCCCAAGACAGTCTCAGACACACATCTCCAACATACACACTCCCAGGTCAACTCCCTGAGTCTGGCATTTGAAATTATGGCTAATCAGCCTCCAGGACAAAGACAGCCACACCTTCTTTCAGGGTCCCTGCTCTCTTTCCCCTCCGCATCTTCTTGGGAAACCAGAATTATGTAGCTAATGTGCTATGTGTTCTTAGGGTCCAACCATCAAACCCAGGCTTCAAGGACAGAGCTCCCATGGGAAAAAGGACTGGTTCTGGCACCTTGGTCAATAGCGATAGCCCAGGGAAAATGTCCTGAGGGTTGCTACATGCTGGCTTCCCCCATTAACAAACTGTAAGTATGAGCTTCAAAAGGCTAATGGAGTGTTGGAAAGGAAGGGAAGTATGAAGCCTGGGAGAAGGCTTGTGGATAGCTGGGGTAATGAGAATGGTATAGGCAAGAAGCTGGAGAGTCAGGAATAGCCTTGTCTCTCTCAGCCATGGCCCAGGTTCTGGTGGGCCTCAAAGCCAGCCTATGACTTCTCAGGGAAGGGTACCCAGCCCTTCTCTCCCAGGAAAGATGTCAGAAGCAGCCCATCATAGCCAGCCCTGAACTTCAAACCACAAACTCAATCTATCATAGTTTGCCGCTGATTCTTTATTAAACCAATTCTGCTGGATCAATGCTTCCTGCCAGTCAAAATGATGAATAAATCCTCAGTGGGTCTAGGAAGCACTTGCAGAAGCTCTGGTGGGTAATGATGGCTGTCTCCAGATAAAGGCCCAAGGCTGGTGGCTGAAACTTCATGATTCAAAGCTTGGATTCTCCAGGGGGAGTGGAAGTTTGGATGGAGTGAAGTGTTCTCTAAGCTTAGTCAGCTAGTCCCTTGTCTCATTGATTTCTGAAGTTAAGATTAGCTGTTTGGGCCTAAGAAGAGGAAGGGGCACGACCGCTGCCCTCCAGAGACGCACATAACTCTGCTTTGAATCGTTTTCCTTCCTACAAGTCCAGTATCAGCCAGCTGCAAGGCTGGGCATAGAAGATGTACCACTTCCAGCTACCAGTCTCTGCTGCTTGATGCCAAAAAACCCACATCAAAACCCAGTTGGGCTGGCAGTGGCAGCGCGAGCCTTTAATCCTAGCCTTTGGGAGGCAGAGGCAAGTGGATCTCTGTTTCTGTTAGAAGCCAGCCTGGTCTATAGAGAGAGATCCAGGACAGCCAGGGCTACACAAAGAAATCCTATCTCAAAAAGAAAAAAAAAAGAAACAAACAAACAAGAAGGTTGGACAGTTATTCTGTTGTCTGTTTGTCTTCCTGTGTCCACTTCTCCAGTGTCCCCAAAGCCTGTGTTGGTGGAGGCTCTACAGATAGGGGACTGCAAACCAACATGTTATGAATGTCACAGCTAAGACTAGGAAAGTTTTGCCTGGGGGGGACAGGGAGGGGGTGCTTCAGTCCCAGATCTTGACCATCTAAGGGAAGATGGGTGGGGAGGGCAAGGCTTTGCAGCTAGGAGACATGCCTGGGGTTGACAATGGGCTTGAAGATAAGAACTGTGAATAGAAGTTTTCCCAGCACAAAGATGGGCAGAAAAGTTGAGCACTTGATGGGAGTACCTCAGCAGTCTCAAGTGATGGTACTGGACCTGACTGTCACCACCACTGAGGGAAGAGAAGCCTGGGGTACCCAGGGACAGCAGGGACAACATGGGAGCGTCAGGTCCCAGTCCTAGACACAGGAGCTCACTAATGATCCTGAGGAGGGTCCACCTTTGCTCACAGTTTGAAGGCTAGAGCTCTGTCCAGCAAGCCTACCGCCTCCTTGCTATCTGAGAACAGGAGGGCCAGAAAGAAAGAACAATCAATTTCTCAAAAGGAAAAGGGGAAAGGAACCCAAAGAGGCTGCCTCTCTATTCTCCACCTATTTTAAGCCACCAAAGTGTTGTCTGACTGGTCATTCCCAGCCAAAGAAATCTCTCTCATTGGATGGAAAATAGCTTTGCTCTCATTACAAATCCAGCTTCCCTGGAGTTTGTAAAGAGGCTCTGGTCGGCGAAATGTTCCTTTATACAGGGAGGCCAGCAGGTAGGCAGGCAAGGGAGACAAACAGGGCAGGACACTGAGAGAGATGGGAAGAAAACCCAGTTAGATCTTCATCTAAACTGGTGGGCTAAGAAAGCCTCAGGAGGCCGTGAGTGGGAGCTCAGAACCATGACCGGGATAAAGGTATTCCTGCTGCAAACCCAGAGGCAACTCACAGCCTCTTCTTCCAGAGTTCAGTCCACAGGCCCGATTCATACCCACTGATCATTGATATTGACTGAGGAGATGCAAGAGGGGACAGGATCCCCTAGAGAAGGGAATGAGACACTGGACTACTTGGGGATCAATAGACAGCTGCATGTCGGTCAGGACACCAGACATCTTCACTGACCACTGTGAGCAAGGTCATTCTGCCCTGCCAGTGTGAAAGCTAGCTGTATCAGGGTCCCTGCTCCTGGCCCACCACTCAGCATGAGGGGCTGGGTAAAGTGTGCAGAGGGCTTTCATCCTGGGCCTGAGGTGCCAGTGACCTCAGTCCTCCAGGAATCTGGCTGCAGCTTCGCAGGCCCAGCAACCACATTAATACCTGCAGTCAGCACCCAAGGAGCTGGCCCAGCTGCTAAGATGTCTATCTCCCTCCATGACCCTTCTCTGCAAGCTGAATGACCTGGAGCTGCCTCTAGGATGGCCACCTTGACTCTGCAGCCTCAAGGGGGAGGTGCATGGCTTGGATAAGCAAAGCTCTACCCGGGCTGCAGGCAGGACTAGGCCAGGCACAGAACACCTTTGAGCTTGTCTCCAATGCAGCCCAGACCCTGGAAAAGAGATGGCAGGAACCTGAAGACTGAGAAAGTTCCCAATGTGCTGCAGGGGGTCCGGGGGTGTCTGCGATGCTACAGGCACCCCACTTCTCTGTGAGCTTCCAGCACAAGGAAGGAAAGTTAACTCAGGCTGGGAGGCAGGACTGGGAAGAAAGCATGCCTTCAACTGTACAAGGCATTCACAGCATCCCCACCTAGCCTCTTACCTGAAGTCGCTGTAAGGGTGGATAATCCAAAACCCGGCTGACTTAACCCTTTCCTGCTCACGCTCCACTGCTTTCTGACTGCCGAACATCCTTAGGGAGAATTTGTTGACCCCAGGTTGCAACATGGCACCGAACTGGCGCTGCATGAAGCCGGTCTGGCCCAGGCGCACCTCGGCCTCGGGGAGAATCTGGTCACTAGCGGCCG
>LOJH01006528.1:12631-28167 GCA_001685095.1 Ellobius talpinus
CTTGTTCCTTCCCAGTCTGGCTGGTGTTGATGAGCTCCCATTAGCTCAGGTAGACTGTCTCAGTGGGTGTACCCATCATGATCTTGACCTTTTTGCTCATAATCTCACTCCTTCCACTCTTCAACTAGACTTTGGGAAGTCAGTCCAGTGCTCCGATGTAGGTCTCTGCCTCTGTTTCCATCAGTTGCTAGATGAAGTTTCTATGGTGATATTTAAGATATTCATCAGTCTAACTACAGGGCAAGGCCAATTCAGGCATCCTCTTCTCTACTGCTTAGGTTCTTAGCTGGGGTCATCCTTGTGAATTCCTGGGAATTTCTCTAGAACCAGGCTTCTTGCTACCCCCAAAATGGCTCCTTCCATCAAGATATCTCTTTCCTTGCTCTCTTCTCTGCCCTTCCCCCATCCTGACTATCCCATTCCCTCAAGTTCTCCTTGCCCCTCCCCTTCTTCCCTTTCTTCCCTTTCAAACCTCCTTTCTCCCCCCACCCCTATATTTCCAATTTTGTCAGGCAATCTTGTCTATTTCGACTTTTCAGGTGGATCTATATATGCTTTTCTTAGGGTTCACCTTGTTACTTAGTTTCTCTAGGATCATGAACTATAGAATCAATATCCTTTTTTAAAGCTAGTATCCACTTATGAGTGAGTACATACCATATTCATCTTTTTGGGTTTGGGTTATCTCACTCAGGATGGTGTTTGCTAGTTTCATTCATTTGCATGCAAATTTCAAGATGTCATTGTATTTTATGACTGAGTAGTACTCTAATGTGTATATGTGACACATTTTTTTATCCATTCTTTGGTTTGATTCATTGGTTAAAATTGTTTTTAAATCAATACGTTTTAGTTGGTTTTTGTTTGTTTCTTTTAGCTTAAAGAAAATTTGAGGAGAAACGGTCAATAACTACCATTGTCATATACACATGCATATATACATAAGTGTTTACATACATACACCTTCTCCACATAATTTCCCGTTGTTAACATCTTACACTGACTCTTAGCATTGAATATCCTGTATATTTTGATGACTGTGCAACGAAGTGTAGCTGTCACTGTAATAATGTAGAATATAGCTTTGTCATTCTAAAATCCTGCAGGCTCCCAACTCTTCATCGCTATCCTCATTTCTCCTAAACTGCTAACTTCTACTGATCTTTTGCTGTTCCTGTAATCTTTGCCTTCAGCCTAGAACGTTTTTGTTTTTTAGCCTTCTCCTTGGAATAAGGGTAGTTTTATTTTCCTTTTTCTGCAGTTAGTCTTCCAATGGTGCTTGACATAGGCAATAAATGAGACCAACACTAAATTTCCAGGATGCCTGAGCCAAGAATTAGGAACATTAAAAAAAACTATAAAGTTTGGATCATCTTAAATTTAAACACACAGCTTGGTAAGATAATATGGTGGATTAGTGAAGCCAATAAATAAAGGAAATTGATACAGCTCCAATTAAGATTTTTCACTAATAACTTGTCCTTCTGGGGTGATATTTTAAAAGTAGAAAGTTGGGCGTGGACAACATGGATTTGCTTTGACTGAAAGAGAAGGAAATGGCTGTTCTATCATCAAGACCCTCGAGGGACTTTCACTGTGGCCCTCCTCACTTGAAATGCAGTTTTGTTGACCAAGTTTAGCTTCCAGAAATTTATTCTGTTCCTAGAGCAAGAGAATTCAGGGTCTGGTTGCCCATCTAGTTGAAAGGCAACCAGAGTGCTTTCAACTTTCTGGTGATGATGACAGACAACCTTTGATGGGGCTCTCACTGACAACAGGTACCCTTTGAAGGGCTCCCAGGATGTAATGAGTATAAAAGTGAATCAAAAATAAATTGACTGTGACTACAAATTAGAATTATTCAAAACCCTGGAAGTCTAGAGGTATATGACAATGTTCAAAAGAGAGTGGATGATAGAAACTATACTCAATATGCATCACCGTGAATGAAATATTGTTAAGTCTGTGGATATTTTTTAATATGGAAGCATTTAGATGGTTAGGGGAAGACATTCTGGAATGTTTTAAGTCTTATAAAAATATCTGGGACAGAGAAACACACCAATTGCTTCCTTAGATAAGATCAAACTCTACAAAGTATTGACATTACCACTGGTAACCTTGTGTGCTATAGAACACATGAGTCCAAGGGAAAACTAAAGCATCTCTGGGGAGAGCCTGCATGCTGAGTCAATCCATGGCAATGGTGGACATGAAGAAACTACACAAGACAGAGAATGTGGGACCAAGCTTCGTCTGTTCATCAGGAAACAATGACAGCTGGTTTTATAACTAGTCTACTCCTGGAGAACCAACATTAATACAAATTTCCCAGCCATCTAATCATCTGTATGGGTCCCACTTTCCAAAAACTGCTACAGTGTCAATTAAATTTCAACACAAATTTTGGAAGGCACATGAAAACCCTCCTACTGTCAATGAATTTCTAGATTCTCAGGCAGATAAATGGGGAATTACATTCCAAGACTGGAGAGATTGTACATTGGGTAGAAGGAATGTCTGTTCTTCCAGGGGATCTAGGTTAAATTCCCACCACCCTCATGGCTGCTCACAACCATCTGTAGCTCTGGTCCCAGGGGATCCAGTGTTCTCATCTTGCTTCTGCAGACACTACAAACACATTGTGCACAGATATGCATTCAGGCAAAACATTTATATACATGAAATAAAAATAAATAAAATCATTTAAAAATGTTACCTGTGAATTCATAACGCTTCTAAAATGCTATGATGCAAAATTGTCTTCTACACAAAAACATGAACCATGATTGTATCTAGACTATTGGGATTGACATGAAATTTACTCTTTTATTTATAAAAATAATATTAGTCAGGAAAAGAAATAGACATATTTACTTGGAGAATTAAGTGATTAAATAGTCAATCATGGACTTTAATTATAACAAACATAATTATGTGTTTAAGAGCTACAGGATTCTGTTCAGATATTTTAATATGAACGTAATTAATTACTAATGTCATACAAAATATTATTAGCAAAAAAAGGGGAGGGTTGGAACCATAGCTCCAGCAATGCATGAACTTCAGTCATGTGTGTGCTCTACAAACTTCAATGTCTTCACATATAAATCTGCTTACATGATGGCTATTGTGGATACTAAAGTAAACATGATACATGCTGCCACATTCATAAAGTACTTCACAGTATTAAGAATGGGGTAACAGGAACAGAGAGTTGGAAGATTGTCAGTTTATAAACAAGCTTTGGGTCTGAAGAGAAGAGAGGACACAAGGATCAGTTGAAGATACTAGAAAGGAGATTTTCTATGATCCCTAAATATAAAAAATACATAATAGAAATAAACTGAATCACCCTTAAAATAAAAATTTTAAAAACTCTTTCCAAACTATGAACCAGAGTTCAGTAGCTTTCATGTTCTTCAGTCAAGCATCATATTTTTAATAATAAGTTGTTCATACCAATCCATGTCGTTTCCTTTCTGAAACCTATGATAGCCAGTTAGCAACACAAGATACCATCCACCATCTCTCTTCTGTCACTTCCTCGTGGGTCCACTCTATGTTCTCATGTCACACCCTGATTCTAGAAATGCACAGATGTTAGCTGTCTGCTCCTTCTCTGTTTTCTTACGTATTATAAGCAAATTTTCCTTGTAAAACTAGATTGGTTGGGGAAACCTAAGAACCTCACCGATAAATCTTTACTCAAAACATTCTTTAAATGTAGTGCATTGCATTAATTTCCATCTCCATGACTGCCAATTGTTCTGCTTTCTGGCTGAGAACAACAAAAACAACCAGGTAAGAAAAGAAGGTAACACTACTTGGTGAATTATGGCAGAAGGAGCAGTAATTTGTTTTTCCCAGAGCTAATCCGCATCTTCTAAGTAGTTAGAAGATAGAATATAAGTTCAAACTGCTTTTAGTTTTATTCCAGGTGCATGTCCACACTTTCCCTCTGCTCAAGGAATCTAGAGACATAATTATTTCTTGCAATAAATTCCTCATACTCAAAAATCTGACACATTAAAAGTTTGCTAATGGTGTTGTTCACACAGACCTAAAACTCTCTGCTTTCTTTAGTCTCTAGGGGCAGAATTTCCTTACAAAGATTTGAGAATCCGGTGGAACTTCGTAGCTCTGCTTCATCTTTTCAGCTTGGATAATTCAGGAAATGAAAATGTAAGCTGTTCATGCTGAAAACGAACATGTACTATAATTAGAGACCCAGGAAAAGCACTAACCTAGTTAAACACATGTCTTTTATTAGGAAAGATCAAGAATAAAAACATAAAGTTGTGTTTTCAATATTTCTGGCTCATTCTCAGAGATGCTGGCATGAAACTGAGATGAACTAAAATGCCAGTTTAGAGATGGAAATGAAGAGTTAGAGTTAGCAGTCGTGGGCCCTTTTCTCTAGGACAGTTTCACAAGATAGAGCTTGATTAAATGGACCAGTGTAGATCCGAAGAGCCAGTCCCGAGAGTCGGTCTTTTCATGTAAAGTTTATACTACATAAAAAACGGTGTTGTCTACAAACACAGCCACCTTATCTTTTAAGAAAAAGCAACCTCTTTCTCCCAGGGCCATTTAGAATCTCTCTCAGGAGAGGACAATAGAATGCCAATTGGAATGTTGAATAAGAATGCATTAACCTTGAATATGGGCATGGGAACCTGGCTCAAAATAGACAGGCAGGGTCCTAAAGTACTCACCTGGTCCCTTATTGATCATCTGCATAAATATGACTCCAGAAAAACAGTTCTAACACTGTCTTTGCTGAGAGTCATAGAGTCATCTGCACATTTACCTCACTTTTATGTCCAACAGTCTTGTTCTCAGCAAGCACTATACAATATTTTCCTTGGGCTTGGAAACTTTTTCCCAGATTACCTCATTCTAGTTTCTTTCTCATTAAGGCTGGCCACCTTACCCTATATATGTATATCATACATAAAGTGCCTGAAAAAAATTTATGTTTGCACTCATACAACAACATAGCTTCTTACTAACTACAATCTTAACTCATCAAGACCAGGATGTGGGTGTTTATTATTATCCCTGATGTATTATTATATTTTTTTATTATTATTATTATGCTATTTATGATTCCTTAAATAGCATTTGTGCACAATAGAGAAATAACTGATAATAAATGCCTTAACAATAAAACCACAGTCTGCTGCTCTCTAAAGTGCTATTGGTAGAGTAGATATCCAAAAATTATTCAATCTCAAAGAAATCTATTCTCACCCTCATACACAAATAACACTAACTACTCAATCCAGTTTAAAATTAAAAGAAATGCTTACAAAATAGTAGGTTCTTAGTGAAGATCCACAGACATAAAAAAAAGTATGAGATGTGTTTCCTGCTCCTCAGAAATGAAAAGGAAATAGGAAGGAGAGCAGGACTGTGGGGAAGAGAGGGACGAGAAAGACGAGGGGGAGGAGGGGGACAACCAAGAGGAGGGAGAGGAAGAAGGGGAAAGTGGAGGACAAAGAAGAGAAGGAAGGGAGGACGAAACCAAAAAAAGGAGGAAGAGTAGTTGGAGGAAGTAAAAGACTCAAAAAGTCTTTCAAAGGTGTGTTATTTTTTCTAACCAAAGACCATAAATCTAAATATAAATGCATTGCAATTTTTGTACATGAAGTATAAATCAGATTGCAAGGAAATTGAATTTTACTTGAACAGGCTCAGTGGGAAATAATTTCATTCTTTCAGAGTATTATGATGAAATAATTTAAAATGTAACTATTAACTTATTTATAACTTAGAGTTAATGTTTTTTTAAAGAACTTTTGTAACAAAGGTGTCTTTAAAACAGGAATATGCATATAGTAAGGTCAAGAAAGTGATAGAGAAGAAAATTACCAGCAAAAGTACATAAAAGCTGCCAGGTGATGGTTGCACACGCCTTTAATCCCAGCACTCGGGAGGCAAATACAGGTGGATCTCTGTGAGTTCAAGGCCAGCCTGGTCTACAGAGCAAGTTCCAGGACAGGCTCCAAAGCTACAGAGAAACCCTGTCTTGAAAAACATATATATGTGTGTGTGTGTGTGTGTGTGTGTGTGTATGTGTGTGTGTGTTTGTGTGTGTATATGCATATATACACACACACAAACTAGAAGAATTAAATTTAGATTAATCTGTGTGTATGTATATATACACATATATATGTATATATAACAAGGGCTTAAACATATTAGAAATATTAGTTATAAATTGTCAAAAATTGAATTAAAATCAATAACTTGATGTGGTTAAACTTATCAACTATTCAGGATTTTCTAAAACCTGAACACAGTAGTAAATGTCAGTTCACAGCACTTAATCCTAACAACATGTCTCCTGGCACTTTCTCAATAGACAGCTGAGAAGATACATCACTCAAGGTTGCAGATTATCTTAGCTCAAAGACTTGGCCAGAGACAGAGCGAGGACTCAGAGGGGAGAATCCCTCAACCTCCAAAGCCTATCTTATTTCCACTCCACCATTCCTTGATATAAGCACATGCTTTCTCCTGATCACCAGTATCTTTGCCTAAAGGTTTCTGTTTCCACTGCTGACCAGACCTCCTTGTTTGACTTCTCAAACCAAGCAGAATAATTAACTTTTTTGCATTGCATTAACAGACTAAGAAAAGGGAATATCTTTGGGGCTGCATCAGGCAATGCCATGCCATTTCTCAGACCAATATTTGCTTATGACTAAGTTCCATTTTCATCTTGAAAACTTTATTATTGTGCTATTTATCTGGAGGAAGCCCAAAAAATTAAGTTTACAGGGCCAAGTTAAGCTGTGAAGTGTAAGATATAATAAGAAGTGATATACTTGGAGTCAGATAAATCGTTTAGCTTTGAAAATAATGTATAGAAAATTGAGCTTAGTCCAGAGAAAATGTAGATAAAATGAGTTTAGAAGCAAATAATGTAATGTGGAAATACATTTTAAATGGAACAATGCTTGAGTTTAATGGATGAAAAACTGTTTTAAAATTGAAGGTGAAAAATTCTACTCTATGGAACAGGAATAGCCAAATATGTAAGTATGGGAGATGTCATGAAAGCTGAGGGCCAATGACAATGACAGTTGTGGGTATGACAAAGGGACTTCTAAATGCCATTCAGTAGGGATTTACCTACTTTCCTGTAATCATTTCCAAATATAATTAGATTGTTAAGTTGTTCCCTATTGGCATGAATCAGACAAGCTAAGTCGGAATTGTGACCTTTGTTAGATTATCATATAAAAAAGCCATTGATTTCAATAAGCCTTCTGTTTAACTAAAATAGTTAATAAGGGTCAACTCACAGAAAGATTAATAATATATTAATAGTAATTTATAGTCTATAAATAGTACTTGTAGGCATCACAATAAAATAAAAAAGCCTTTTGCCTACAGAAAGTGTTATGACCTTGGTTATATCATTTAAATATCTGGGTTTATAACCACCTAACCCTTGATAAAGAAGGCCAAGCAACTAAACAATGCTGAGCAGAGGAAACAGTCATCCCCTGAACCTCCAATTGCTTGTTCAATACCAAGTGCTCAGTTTGAAGATGATATACCATTCAAGTAACATTGTCTGGACTGAGCAGCCAAACTGGATTTATATAGCTAGGAAGATAAGTATATGTACACATATAAATAAACAATTTTTTAAAACAGGCCATGAACTTGAAATAGAGTGGGGTGTGTGGGAGCAATTAGAGAAAAGAAAGAAAAGGGGAAATTGATGTAATTACATCTTAATTTCAAATCTTAATATACATATAAAGAGTTAATGAACTAAAAAAAGAAATTGAAAAGAAGTTGTTAGCTCCCTAATTATTTATTGATAATGCCCATGGAATTATGTAGAAAGAAGATAACATACAGCATGATCCTATTTCAATAGAAACAAACATTTGTGTTTATAACCCTACTGCAACGGGCATACAAAACAAAAACAGGAAGCAGAGTGGGCCAAATCAGGCTGCAAAGACACTGAGATGAGAAAATGCTAAATTTTGCAGGCATACATGAGAAATTATATCATTTACATTTTAAATGCAAATTCATGTTATTTTTGTAATTTGAGAAGCAAATGCAATTTTTCTATTTTGTTCTGGAGACAGTCCTGCCATGAAGCCTATGCTAGCTTCAAACTCCGTCAGCTTCTGGAGTACTGGGATACAGGCATGTACCATCATGCCTTATACCTCGTAAGATGAAGGAGATCTAATTAGTGAGGAGGAAAATAGATAAGGAGGGAAGAAGGAGGGAGGATGAAATAACAGCAAGGATCTGTGAAAAAGTCATATGGGATCATGCTATTGACAATCTACCTAAAAATAACTATTATATGTTTAAGTCCATGTATAAATATATACATATAAATTGAAATTTTCTCATCTGGACTGACAATGCTCTCTTTAAAAGCCAAAGATCACTTAATGAAAACCTCAACACCAGTTGTAAGAAGCCCAGTTGTTAGTCAGGATCATCCAAGAGACTCCCAAAATATTATAGGCTATTGCTATTGCCCTCTGCTGCTCTCCCTGAGGTGGAAGATAATTTTCTATTGCTGAAGACAACATGTACTTCAGACACAGGGCCCAGAAGCCTCTGAGCTAAAACTGACCTGAATTCCTTCTCTCTGAGGACCAGTTTTCAGAAGATGTCAAGCGAGGTTCCAAATAAGGGACAAAACCAATAGCTACCTAGCTATGATGCCTGCGAACCACAACAATGGCTAGCATGGCACAATAACCCTAAGTGTGTAGTAGTTGTATGCATACCTTAGCAGTAACTAACAGCTCCCTAATTGGAGTTAAGACCTATGCAGTAAGAGGGAAATCAAGTCTGTTGTTGAAACCTAGCCAACTGCCCAGGAATAGTGAGCTCATGGATCTTGGAGAAGAACCTAGAACCACCAGTTTACTAAACCAGCACAATTCCTGACCACATTCTAAGTATTAGTCTATTCGTGGATAAGTGTAGTCTTCATGCCTCATTAAGGCGTGACTTCTCTTTGCAATACCCAAAGACCATTACAGAAACCTTCAACCAACCAAAATGTAGAGTTGTGGAGATCAGTCCCAAAAGATATATTCACAACACAGTTCCTCGGAGATCATTGCAGAAAAACAAGCAGAAAGGTTGTAAGGGGAATAGGGAATTTACTGTGAGATTGTATCCCCCAGAAATGTTAGAAGCTCCACCCATAAAGTCTTACCAACATGACTGCCTAAATGTGAACTGAAATCTTTGAAACAAATGTTAACCCTTAAAACATCACCCAAATGTAAGAACATCTAATCTTAAAGAATCACATGTAAGCAATGTTTTAGCTAAGTTTGTGGCATACTAACCTCACCCTTGGTCTATAAATCCAAGCAAGTAGTCAAATTCAACTTTCTGCTAAAATTGTCCCCAGCATTGTCAAATTGAGTGTCTAACCTGAGCTCTGAAACTCTCATGAAGGGCCAGAGAACCCAGGAGCTTCTAAAATTCCAGGGGAGTGATTTAGAAGAGGTGGGGGAAGAAAGGTTAGAAAAAGTCTTAATACGTAGAATAAGAAACCTAGAATTCCTCATTTGAATCATCTGAGGTACCCAGGAGCTCATACTATAAGGAGCCACTGCACTGTACTGATGTGATTAATTCAGCCATTTCAGGTGTACCCCAGTTAGCAGGAGGAAATTATTAGTCATGTTATCTATTTAAGTCCCTTAGAAAATCAACGCAAAGGGTACCAACTTTGTACAGAAATGTTGACTAGGTCTATAAGAAACACAGTTATACCTGAGAACTCCAACTCAGGTGATTTAAGAAATCTGCTCCAAAGAAGTGTGTAACATTTTGGCCCCACCCCTTAATGCATTTAATGAAAATCTGGTGTTATGGAGAAAAAGCACAGTTTTTGCCAGGGTAGATGACAGAAATGGTGCATCAAAGGATTGAGGCTATCTAGGAGAGAAATACGCAGGTAAAGAAGCCAGAATTTGTTGGCCAACCACGTCTTCTACAAACTATGAGGAGTCCCAGGTGTTGAGGTGGCAGAAAGAGCCTAAGGCAGAAAAAAGCTACCGACAGAGGGGATGTTTACTCAATTTCCAGGGTAAGTAAAGGCTAAAATGTTGTGACCCATTAAACATGTTTTCATCTCTTCCAGAAGCACATCTTTGACTTTATGGACCACTTTTATTCTCACCGAGGAGTCTAAAGTACTTCGTTGTAGTGGCAGTTTGAGGATGGACGCTAGCTGGGCCCTTTGTTTCTTCCACCTGCCACTGTCACATCTTCAAAGCGGCATTCAAGCCACAGAGGAACAGCTTTGAAACTGCCCTTCTCCCTGACATGAGAGCCTAGCTAGTGGAGACAGGGGGACTCTTCTCATCTACTTAAACAAATGTTCTGAAAGGGAATCAGCATTAAACAAATGCAGGCTGCTCTTCTTCGCAGGCAGGTCGCTCCAGCTGTGCACCAGCACAGGTTCTACATGAAAAGCTCTGGACCCTCCCCACAAAGACATGAACCCAGCAGCAGCCTTTTGAAGAAGAAAGCCTCCATAGTCTGCCCAGTACTCGCTTGACTCTGCTTTAGCAGTGTTTACTAGGCCAGGCGGGACTGGGCCTAGGGACAAAGGAGGCACAGCTTGAGGATGCTTACACACAGTTAAAGCTGGCCTTCCCTTCACCTTCAAGGTACAAGAACAGCTCGAGCCATTCACAGAGTTGCACTCAGAAAACATAACCGTTGCATGAAAGGAAGAGTTCAAAGGGGAGAGATTCTCCAACAGTGGGAAACAGAAGGAGAAGCAGAAACAAAAGGAGAAGGTGGAAGGGAGGCTGCTAATTCAAAACACTGAGGAGGTCCAGAGCTAAGCTTGCATTTTGGTAGCTCCCACTACTGGAAATGCTGCTCCCCCAGAACTCGTACCCTGTTCCCGATGGTGACTGGCTTCCTCTCAGACTTACCAGTAAGAAGAAAAAGAAGCTACACTAGGGACAAACTGAGAAGCCAAAATAACATTAACAAGTGAAATATGAACTGCTTTTGTACTAAATGGGTGGTGGGTATTTTATTACATTGTTGTACAAAATTATGTTAAAAATCGTTTTTAAAAAGTTTTCCATATGTCAAATATATATATATATATATATATGAAAATCACAAAGTGCTTTTCAAAGCTTTGGGTTTATGTGAAGATGGTAAAACAGGGCCAGGTGAACCTGCAGAAGGGACGGGTTCAGATATGAAGCAGTAATGGGCTACTGAGAATGCAGGAGATGAAAGAGATTCTTTGGCACTCTAGAGGGAGAATAAACAACTAATTTTCATAGTACATAATATGTTGCATCTTTTTATATCACTTGCAAAGGAAAAGTTCTTTGGTTCTTAGAGTAAGAGCTTCATCTAAAGCTAAGTTGGCTGACTCTGAAAAGCAATGATTATAGCAAGTGTAATTAAGATAATTATAAGAGAAATGGGTACAAGTTCTTATCAGGATGCAACTTTAAAATGCCTTTTTTTAGGGAAAATGGAGAAAATAGATGGTATTCAAGTATACATATTTAGGCCATTTAGACAAACAACTTTTATTGAGTAGAAGTTGGTTTTAATGTAGCAAGATGTTAACAGCCTCAGGAGTGCCACCAATATAGTCCTTCATGATGGATCAATTTGGAAGAAACAGTTCTGAAATCCAGCTTAGTCTATGGTTTATCTTTCCCATGAGAATGGATCACACAGAAATCACTACATGCACCCATAGTGGGCTTCTGCAGGCCTGGGCAATGACTGTGAAAACTTTATTTATGGATACCTTTCCTTCACGGTAACAATGCTGTTGCCAGTGAGACTCAAATTGTATCCTCCAAGGCCCATACTCAGTAACTTTGAAGGGTCAGTAAGCCTTTTCCCACTCTATCGGATAAAAGTAGGTATTACACATATCACAAAGCTTCTGGGAAAAGAAAGACACTCACATCTATTAGTTGGTCTGTCAGTTGGTTGGTTGGTTGGTTGGTTGGTTGGTTGGTTGGTTGGTTGGTTGGTTGCTCCGTTGGTCCGTCGGTTAGTTGATCTGTTGTTTGTTCACTTGATGGGGTAACTTGGCTGTTTCTAACTCACTAGATTTCTCTGTTTAGGTTGGAACTGTGATGATCTTTGACTTGTTTAAGCCTAGAAAGCACTTTTTAGCAAATACATCTTTCTGATACAGTGGCTGGGAGATGTCAGCCATGAACTATGTTGACTTCAGGAACCTATAAAATTAGCTGCAAATGGTCCAGACTCTGTCACTTGTACCTTTCATTCCTTCTCAGGCCACCTCTTATTAGAAGAGGCCTTTTTGTATGATTATATCATAACATGGATATGAGAATGATCATTTTTGGCACCAAAGAGATTGGTTTTATAAAACTGTACTTCTATCCCAAAAGCTCTGCAAAGACTAATCTGGACCCTGTGGAAGTTGATGAAGTATCTTCATCTCTGAGTCCCCATCACCCTCTAAGGCTGCTCCAAGAAGAGTACATTTCCCACTTCTGACTACACAGGAAGAGGAAAAAATAAAACAAAAGGAAAGGAGGTCTTATAAAGAGTTTAAGTTCAGTTTGGATAAGATAACAAGCCCAGGGAGAATAGTGAAAAAAAGGAATATTCTAGAAACTGAGACTGTCTGCAATACGTTACTGGTAAAATCATATGCTTTTCTGGCCATGGAGTATGCTCACGTGCCCCCTAAGATGTTACAGAGCAATAAAGAAGGTTGTAAAAGGTATGTGCAGAAAACTGGTAATGTTCAGACAATCATCTCTCCTGCTACACACAGGGCTGTATTCCGGCTTCATTACATTGTGGACTTTTGAGGATTAAATTGCAACTAGAAGATAAATAGCATTAACCCCTTTGACCACTAAAGGATAGATACTGGGTCCCCAAGTATCCATTTAAATGAAAATAAACATACGTGAATAAGCCAACATGATGAAAAAGGTGATCAGTGCTAGAAAGCCAAATGAAGTCAGATTTTCATGCTTCCTAAGTACCATAGGAGTCTCTGTCTATAGACAGGAACTCTTTATGCAGCCTTGATGGGACTTCTGATTGCTTCATGCAGACTGCATTACAGCTGCATTGTATATTATGCTGTGTTAGCGGCTCACACAGCGTGAGTCACAGGATCAGGAAGGAAAGGTTTCTCCTGATCTCTGATTATTATAACTATTTCAGTCCCATGGAAAGGATGCAGAAATGATGCATGATGATTATCTTATTATTTGAGCTTCAAGTAAGCACAGCTATTTTCCTTTGCTGCATGAAGTGGGCATGCCAGGGACTAAAGGAGCACATTTTTCCTTATCTCTCTGATCTAACACAGTCTTCCTGATAGATACCAAGAAGAAAACTACTTCCTGACTCACAGCCTCTTTTACAATTCAGCCAAACAGGACTCTAATGCTCCAGTAGGCTATAATGACAACATTTAATCCTATGCTTTTCCCACAGCTGGGCACTCCTGGTGCCTATAGGTATCTTTTCTCTTCAGCTCCTTTACTTTAATTAAGGAAAGTTTCCAAACACTTTCCCTCTTTGCCATGTTCTTGTCCTACACCTTATCATTTTATCATATTTATAACACATTGTGACTGGATAAATTTATCCACTTTTCCATGAGCACAGTAGAAAGCACAGGTAGCTGGGCATGTGTCAAGTAATTGGAAGAAAGCAGTGGTACCAAAGGTAGCTCCAGGAGACTCCCTACATTAGCCAGGGAACCCCTTCTGCTTGGAGTGCACTCCAGAAAGCTCCTCGCCTCTCATCTCAAGTACCTTCTTGTCTCTCCTCCTCCCTTGGTGCTCCCATCTGGGACAATCCTATGCTTTGAAGGAAGTTTTGTACATCACAACTGTCAACATCTGCTCACAACTTTGAAGCTATGTCATTAAACAGACACGTCTAATGAGTAAGAAACAGAAACAGAAAGCTCACTCCAGAGAACATAAAATAATGAATGATTGTAAAAACATATACAACTTCAAAAGGATCCCATAGGTACTAATGAACATACTTGAGCCACTATTCCTGTATACTATTTTTTTTTCAATGCAGAACAGCTAGGGAGCTAAGGCAAACGCACTTTTAGCAAAGAGTTTGCTAAATAGCCTGAGGGCTAAAGTTTGGATATAGAGCCAGGACCCACATACAAATCCAAGCACGGTGTCACACACCTGTAATTCTAGCACCGAGGAAATGGAACAGGAGGATGCCAGAGCTTTGCTAACCAGCCTGCCTCTGGAGAGCAATTGAGAAAGCCTTCTTGTCCTCCACACGTGTGTGCACTTGCAAGCATGCTCACTCAAAACACATATGCAAGCACATAAACACAAGAAAAACAACAGCTAATGATAATGAACTTGAAGCAAAGGTGAAATGCATACACTCATCCACTGAAAACTATTCTTCTCTTATGGAAATGACAGCAAGAAGAGAATGAAGTGAATAGCTTTAATTATTTCCTTTAAATTCACACTGAGATAATTCAACATATGGTTAATAATAAGCATTACTTTGGTATTTTTTATCATTGCAAACCTTTGAAAAATACCTCTTAGAGCATATCTGTGGTACCAAAAGGGATAGAAGTTAGGAAGACATTGAAGACTGATCAAATGAAATGGACATGAAAGAGTCTATCTATGATAATAAGAATACAAAATAATATGTGGAATATACAGTCTTTCTTTCAAGATCTTACAATACAGCTAGTGCAAACCAGCATTTGTTAATTTTCTGTTGCTGATAAATCACTATCACCAAGGCAATGTGCCGAAGAAGGGTTTATTTGAGCTTCAGTTCTAAAGGATTAGGGACCATAGTGGAAGGGACAACATAGCAACAGGCTGCAGACATGGAAGCTGGAACCAGAGGCTCGGGGCTGATGGCTTACTTCTCAAGCTACAAACAGGAAGCAAAGAGGAAGCCATGATGGTGTGAGGCCTTGAAACTTCAAAGCCCATCCAGAGTGGCATACTTCCTCTATCAAAACCACACTTTCTAAACCTCCTCAGACGGTACCACCAACTGGGGATCAAGTGTTCAAATGCCAAGACCCTATTGGAATACTCTCAATGACCATTAAGTCTGTCATTATTTTAAGAGCTAAAAATGAATTTTCAAGACAAATCTTGTTTTATATTGAGCTTTTACTTCAGTTGGTAAAAACTGCAGTTGATAGACCAATTAGAAAATTAATAATAATAATAATAATAATAATAATAATAATAATAGAGCCGGGAGGTGGTGGTGCACACCTTTAATCACTCAGGAGGCACTCAGGAGGCAGAGGCAAGTGCATCTCTGTGAGTTCAAGGCCAACCTGGTCTTCAGAGTGAGTTCCAGGACAGCCAAAGCTACACAGAGAAACCTTATCTTAAAAATAATAAAAAGAAAGAAAGAAAAAGAAAAGGAAGGAAGGAAGAAGGGAAAGAAAGAAAGAGAGAGAGAAAGAAAGAAAGAAAGAAAGAAAGAAAGAAAGA
>LOJH01006529.1:6336-19519 GCA_001685095.1 Ellobius talpinus
TGCCTGCCTCTGCCTCCCGAGTGCTGGGATTAAAGGCGTGTGCCATCACTGCCCAGCTCTCCTCAGCAATTTCTTAGCTCAGGTATTTTTACCATGGCCATGGAAAGCTGACTGGCACATCAAGTATCAGAATATTGAAGCTGTTACTATGGAGAGACTGCAAAGGACATAGGATGGTCCAGCCAGGGCTACACATTAGAATCCCATGGAGAGTTTTTAAAAAAAAAAAAACAACAGAAAACTCATAATGCCTAAGCCAGTTGTAACAAAGATGAATCCCCGCATTGGTGTGCTTTTCTGTTGTTTTGTTTGTGTGTTTAGTTGTCAATGCTGAGCATGAAACCCAAGGGCCTGTGCATACTATGAAAGCACTCTGCCTCTTAGATGTCACATCTGCAGCCCTTGTTTTGTTGTTGTTGTTGTTGTTGTTGTTGTTGTTGTTTGGTTTTTGATTTTGAGGCAAGGTCTTGTTATGAAGCTCAGATTGGTCTGGAGCTCACAATGTAGGCCAGGCTAGCTTTAAATGTGTGACCCTCCCATCTCTACCTACCAAGTGCTGGGATTTCAGGCATGCACCATTGTGCCTTGCCAGAACCTTGGTATCTTTAAGGTGCCGCAGGTGGAGCTGTGGTGGCAGTGCAGTCTGTAAAGCGCTATAAAGGACCTGACTTCCATCCCCAGAAAGCACACAAAGAGGACAGGCAGAGTCGTGCACACACTGGTAATCCCAGAACTGGGGAAGCTCATCTGTGGGGCTCACTAGTCAGTTAGACTGTCTTACTTGGCAAGTTCCAGGCCAGTCTCAAAAAAAATCATCCTGAGGATGGCCTCAGAGATTGTCCTCTAGTCTCATCATGTACATACATACATACATACATACATACATACACAAAAAACACCATCCAAACAAATACAGCTCGACAGGTGATTCCAATGTGAAGCTAAAGCAAGAGTATTTGTGGCCTTTGTAAAAATGGGATTGATTTGTGTTGTGCAAAATGTTGGAGCACACACCTGGAATCCTAGCATCAGGAGGCTAAAAGTAGGAGGATCAAGATTTCAAGGCCAATCTGACCTACATAGTAAGACCTTATCGAGAGAGAGAGAGAGAGAGAGAGAGAGAGAGAGAGAGAGAGAGAGCATTCCGGTGCACTGTGGACCGCGTGGCCTCGCTATGCCTCTCCTGGGTATATAGCCAAAGGAATTGAAGGTAGATAGGCAGCACTGTGAACACTAAGCTAAAAAGAAGAAACAACTAATGGCTGAGGATCAGCGACTGGATAATCGAATGTGGCATACTATACACTGGAATATCCCACCTTAAAAATAAAAGTGATGGGCACATGCCAAAATGTAGACGAAGGATAAATTTCAAAAACATGAAAGCTGGGATTCACAACACAGGTCAGTAATCCCACATACTCAGGCAGAGGGAGCACAAGTTCAACAAGTTCAAGGCCATCCTAGACAAGATAGTGAGACCCTGTTTCAAAAAAAAAAGCACCTGGCATGACTTTTATCCCAGCACTCAGGAAGTAGAGGCAGGTGGATCTATGTGAGTTTAAGGCCAGCCTGGTCTACAGAGCGAGTCCCAAGACAGCCAGGACCCTGTCTCAAAACACTAAAAAGAAAAAATAAAAAGAGGTCTGGGCTATAGCTCAGTGATAGAGGGCTTACAGATCATGGGTGAGGCCCTAGGTACAATCCCCAGAACTGCAAAACAAATTCTGTTTGGTGAAATAAGCTAGTCACACAAGGCCATATATCATGTTACTTCCATTTACAGGAAACATCCGGAAGAGGTAAATTCATAAAGACAGAAAGCAGATTAGTGGTTGCCAGGGGCTGAGAAGAAGGGCAAACTGTGAATAACTGCTTGATAACAGCACAAAATTTCAAAACTTCTGGACAGTGCAAAGCATGTAGGGACTAGATAAAAGTGATAGTTGCGTAATGTTGTGTTAAATGTCACAATTTAAAGGAGTGGTACATTCTGTGTCAATTTTACATCAATTTGTAACAAAAGTTACAAAGTGTCCCTAAATCTGGGCAAACACCAGAGATGAGCTCTGGGTTTGTGACCTGGTGAGATGGACGGACCAGCTCCAAGCTGCAGGGAAGCATTGCCAGCCAGGCCCAGGCGCCCCACAGAATGCTGTCTTAATAAGGAGCAGCTGGGGAACTTCTCCCTGGCGGCACTAGACTTGGCAAATGTGTTTTTCTCCCCCGAGGTTTGCTGGGGGAATGGTTACTCATGGAGTTTCCAACCACAGGCTGAGCTTGGAATATTTTTTTTTTATTCTCATTGTTTGAAAAAGGCTTGCACCTCACAAAACTAAAATAGTATGGGAAAATATGGTCTGGTTTCTGGTTTCAGCAGAATTTATTTAGCCACTTTGGCTCTAGAAATCATTCTCTTCCCACTCCTGGCAAATGCTTCCCCAACTGCTCCTCCAGCCAAGCCCAGTGCTAGGTTTTCAAAACAAAACTAACCGGGGGAAACAGAAATGTACTGGGGGCACCACGCCATGGCCTCTGGCCTCAGGCGACCCCAGAACCTGCTTCTTACACCATGCAGGCACCTTCTGTGACAAGAAGGGAAAGAAGGAGCTGAAGAGATGGCTCAGCGTCTGACATAAATAAATCAATGCAGCTTTTCCAAAAAAGAGTTGGAGAACCTTGTAACCCAGCAAATCCACGCAAAACATATGAAACTGACCAGGTACCACAAGACTTGTAGGAAAAGAAATAGCAAAGGAAGGAAAAAAAAATCAATGTGATGATGGCAGATGTGGGACTTTTTCTTTCATCTTTATTATTTTTGTTGCATGTCTGTGGGTGTTTTGCCTGCATGTATGTCTGTGCATGGACTTTGTGTGGTGCCTGTGGAGGCCAGAATATGGTGTCAGGTCTCCTGGACCTGGAGTTACAGACAGTTGTGAACCACCATGTGGGTGCTGGGAATCAAACCAAGGGTTTCTGAAAGAGCAGTCAGTGCTTTAACCACTGAGCCATCTCTCCAGCACCTCCATTTTTTTCCTTTTTAGTTATTTTTGAGACCAAGTCTCCTGTAGCCCATGCTGACCTTGACTTATCTATTGTAGTCAAGGATGGCCTTTGACTCCTGATCCTGCTGCTGCTCCTGCCTCCGTCTCTCGAGTGCTGCATTTAGATTCATGTGTCACCATGCCCAGCCCAGGTGGTAGGCCCTTCAACAACTGGAACTTAGTTGTCTTAGTTAGGGTTTTCTATTGCTATGAAGAAACACCATGACCATGGCAACTCTTATAAAGAACACATTCAATTAGGGTGGCTCAATTACAATTTCAGAGGTTGAGCCCATTGTCATCATGGCAGGGAGCATGACAGCTGTAGGCAGATGTGCTGCTGGAGCTGTCCTACATCTTCACTCAGACAACAGGAAGCTGACTGTCACAATGAGTAAAGCTTGAAAAAAGAGACCTCAAAGCCAGCCCCCAAAGTGATGCACTTCCTCCAACAAGACCACACCTACTCCAACAAGGCCACGCCTACTCCAAGACCACACCTACTCCAACAAGGCCACACCTTCTGATAGTGTCACTCCCTTAGGGGCCATTTTTTTTCAAACCACCCTATTTGTGCAAATCACTTGGTCACTGAGGGTGCTGCTCTTGGAAGAGATTAATGTATTTCTTCTTCTCTCAGGAAGTCCCACAAGAGTAGATCATTAACAAGCCTGGCCCCTCCTCCAGAATCTTTCTTGCTTTCTGTCTCACCATGTAAGCTCTGCCTATTGCATATTCGTCTACTATGAGACCCTCACAAAGGCTGAATACATACTGGTGCCATGTTCTTTGACCTCCAACAAATGAACCTGAAGTCACCTCTTTTCTTTATAAAGTACCTTGGACATTTTGGTGTAACAACCAAAAATATGCTCCTAACAGGAAGAATTTAAATCCCTGACAATAAGGGAATATATAAATAAACAATATATCCATACAAAATCAAGAGCCACTAGTCCATGCAATAGCATCAATGAATCTTCTACATGTATTGCTCAACATGACATAGTATCTAAGTCTACAATGAGAGAATTCCTTTTGGAGGACAGCTGGTCTCTCCCTAGACCCCTACTTTCTTCTCGTAAATTCAGTTGCTTGAGGTACAGTTAAGATCGTCTTCAAAAAATGTACTCATTTTGGTTACTCTATCACTGACTGTGGCTCTGCTGGTAGAACGTAGCATACATGAAGGCCCAGCTTGAGAACCATGTAGAAGCAGGTGGAACTCAAAAAAGGTACCATTTTAAAGTGCAGTTTGGTAAGTACAGCAAGTGTTCACACCTACCATACCAATCAAGACTGAGAGCATTTCTAATGGAATTTCCAGAAATCTTCTTCAAGTCTCTTTGACACGTGTCCTCTCTGCAGATGACAACAAAACTGCTTTCTGGACTATAGATGAGCTCTGCCTTTGGAGGATTCTACAGAAATGGTAGTAAATGGCTCTTTCAATCACCAGTATGTTTATGGGGCTCTTCTGCATTGTGACATGTCAGCTGACTGTGACTTGTTAGTTCTGAGTTGACTAGACTGTGATAGCTAATGGGGGTACCTTGACTAACTTATTCCCTTACCTGTTGAGCCATGCTATGATCTGGATACAGATGGCCTCTGGGAAATGCTGATATTTAGTGCTTGGTCCCAGATGCTGGATTTATTTTGAGTGTAAGTTGAGGAAGTGAGGCCTAGTTGGAGGAACTAGGACTGGTGGGCAAATCTTCAGGTGTATCTTGCCTCGCCCCCTTTCTGTATTCCCGTTTTCCTTCTTCCTGGCTGCCATGATGATAACTGTTCTATTCCACCGTTCCCTCCCTGCCGTGAAGGACAACCAAAACTGTGAGCCACAAGAGAAAGAAAAAGTAACCAACAGTCGGCATTTGTATTGTTTCCAGTTTTAGTCTGTTGTAACAAAAGCTGACACAAGGAGTGTGTGTGTTGTGTGTGTGTGTGTATTCATGGACATTTATTTTCATTTCTCACTTATCTAGGAGCGGGATTGCTTGAGCCATATAAATGTTTACCATGCCATGAAACTGGCTGATGGTTCTCCCAGATGATTCCACCATTTGATATTCCTGCCAGAGATTCCAGCATTCCACCCAGTCCCATCAAGGCTTGAGATTTCTCAGTTTTTCACATTTGGGCTATTGTTGTGGGTCTTAAAATAGCATCTTGTGACTTTACTTTTCTATAGACTTCTTTTAAAATGCAATCCTTATCCTTCTAGAAGGAGACCTAATACCTAGTAGGAATGAGTGCATCCAACCGAGCAAGAGTCTGCACTGGGCTGATTCATGCATTCAATCAACAAACAATTATTAGCCACATACCACCTCTTAGAGTCTAAGAGAGAAAAGTGGACAAACACGAACTCAGATGACTCTAAAGATTCAGTGTAGAGCAAGCAAGGTATGAAGGACCCTAGAAAGCAAGTCTGGAACTCAAATATGATGCTATGAAGGACAGGGAGCTAGGGGATTGGTAACTCTGAAGGAGGCTGTGGGAGTGTCTGTCCTTACCCACCTGTGAGGAGAAGCATGTCCCCAGGAAGACTGTGTCTGCTTCACTCAGAGTTGCCTCATGTCTCCCCTGCTCTGAGCCACTTCTGATTTTCTGATTCTCAAGTCCAAGTTTGGGGAAGCTCAATCAGCCTCCCCCCTCCCCCGGCCAAGGAGGCAGATGGCTATCCCTGCCTGCTTCTTCAGAACATGTTGTTCCCACTGCTTGTGACTCGTCATCAGAGAAATAGTCTCTGTGCTGATGGAGTGTCTTTTTAAATGGAGCACTAGGGGATGTGGAGCTGGTCATTAATTTTAAGTGTGTCTATTGTTAGCAAATGATGTCACCATTGAGCTTGCCAAACTGTCACAAGTAGACTGGATGTCTTTCAGGGTTCTGTAGGGAAGACAGCTCCATTCTGCAGCATCAGGCTCGAATACTGTCTGGATTGTGTAAGTGGCAGCGGAGCTTTGGGTACTCCTTGAAAATAATCCTGGCTCTTGGAAGCAAGCATTCTGTCCCCATGACTCAGTCAAATCTCCTTTCTAAGGAGGAGAAATGGCAAGTCGCTGGCTATTAGTGATTATATAAATGTCAACCTCTGTCCTCTGGAGGCTCCTCCAGTAGGAAGTCATATCCTGTTTATCGTAATGTGCCCTATGCCCTACTGATGATTTTCATTTTCTGTTTTTTATTGATTGATTGATTCTCCATTAAGGAATTTAGGTTTCTCAAAGACATAGGCCATGTGGCTGTACCCCTTATAGCATCCCTTGCACACACTAAAAGTGCATTGTCTATTGCTTGATGGAACAGAGCATGTCCCTCTTTTTCTTAAAAAAAAGGAATATAGAGTATTCTAGTTAGCTTTCACTGTCAACTTGACAGAACCTAGAGTCATCTGATAAGGGATCCTCGATTGAGGAAATCCCTAGATCAGATTAGACTGTGGGCATGTCTGTGAGGGATTGTCTTAATTGTTAATTGATTGTAGAAAGACACAGCCAACTATAGGCAGCACGATCCCTAGGTAGATGGCTCTGGACTAAATAAGAAATCTAGCTAATGGCTCTTTGGAGCCCATTCCCTATGGTGGGATGCCTCACTCAGCCTTGATGCTGGGGGGGGACTTGGTCCTGCCTCAACTTGATGTGCCAGGCTTTGTTGACTTCCATAGGATGCCTTACCCTTTCTGAGGAGTGGATGAGGGTGGGTAGAAAGGAGGTGAGGGAGGGAAAACTGTGGTTGGTATGTAAAATAAATTTAAAAATATAATAAAGAAAAAAGAAATCTAGCTAAGTATAAGCCAACCAGCAGGCCAGCACCTGTACTTCTTTGGCTATAAAGTGAGCTCCTATTCCTGTGTGGAATAGAAAGCAGCCTCCCCCCAAGTTCCTGCCTTGAGCTTGCCTTGACTTTCCTCAATGTATACTATGACCTGAAACTGTGAATTGAATAAATCCTTTCTTCCCCTTAGTTGCTTTTGGTTGGAGTGTTTTCTCACAGTGACATAAAGAAAGCTAGAACACAAAATAAGAGCATTCCATTACTAGTATTTTAGAACCATCTGGTAAAGTGTTCTGTACCATGTGCCATATATACAACATACATACATAGATCACCATAACATCAAGTAATTAATTCCCTACAGGAGTCAGAAAAACAGATTCTTTGTGTAGAATCATTTACTGAAGAATGAAAAGGAGATGATTGCTTGGTTGTTTGATTTTTTTTTACCCTTAGGACTAGCTGAGATTTGAACCACTGGATAAAGTATTATGTGACAATTATTTCTAGGTTTTTGGGACAGAGGTATTTGTGAAATGGTTCCCAGTACCCTATTCATGCTAAGCACTCATTCTACCACAGAGCCACAGGCTCAGCCCCATCTTGATATACTGGAGTGGGGGAGGTTTGGTGGCAGAGATTTGTAATCCTAGTACTTGGGAGGTGAAGTTTAAGGCTAACCTGCATATATGAGACCCTGTTTCAACATACATACACACACACACAGAGTGGGGGGGGAATGTTAAAAAATATTTAAACATCTGTTATGCCATAGTTCCATTGTGCCCCCCTTAGGAAGATTTTTTCCTAAGAGATTTCTGTTTTTCACTAAGTGAGTTTAAACTATGAAACTTTTTTAAAAGACTTAGACTCACTATGTAGCCCTAGAATGCATTCTGTAGACTCAGTTGGCCTCAGACTCACAGTGATCCACCTGCCTCTGCCTCCTAAGTGCTAAGACTAAAGGTTTGAGTCACAGCATCCACCTTGACTTTAAAATAGTATGTCTAGAAAAATCACTGGTTTGGGGTTATAACACTAATAAACTCACATACAAAAAAAGGTGAGTTCCAGGACAGCCAAGGCTACACTGAGAAACCCTGTCTCAAAAGCCCAAAAAATAGAAATAATAAAATAAAAAAGAACCCTATTTCATATTTAGATCAGGAGTTTTGTATATTAACAAATTAAGGGAAAACAATCTACTGCCTACTGTTTTCTCATTCTCTAGCTCTTTGCCACAGTCACACAGCAGGGAAATCCACTAAGAAAGAGCAGCCAGATAGAGCTGTGACTGAAGCCACTTGGAGCCCCCATTCTTTAGGCAGAAGCCGTGTGACTCTTGCCTATCGTCCCATCCCCGGCCACAGCAACAGAACCCACCATGAAGAAGCAGGATCAGCATCCCTTGGCCTTCCTCGCACCAGGTGACTCATAGCCATTGAGCTGTACGATCCCTACCTGGAAGGAGAAAGGGCAAGTCACCAAACAGGTCATAGGATACCCAAGACACATCCTGTCCGCACCTCCACGCTTGGCTATGCCCGGCCACTTTCCCTTCTAGTGTTAGACTAAGAGAAACCAGTGAGAAAAGCCAGTCAGAAGCTCGCCCCAATTTCTCCGCATCCATCAGTTTGGAAACCCTTCATCAAGCGAAGACCCGACAGCAACTCAGGTATCACTCAGGATCCAGCAAGAAAATAGAAGGTGGAAAGCATCTGTGGAGAACCCTTAAAGGCCCATCTGAAATGCTGCTTACCGTCCTGGGGGTCTGCCCCCAGCGCCCCCAGCCCCTCCATAGCCCAGGAAATGTTGCAATAGGAAATAAAGGCTGGAGCAGGGGGCACACAGACAACGAGCGAGGGCTGTGCATGCAGGTTCGACTGCTTGTTTTGATTTTTTCTGGAGATATAGTGGCTGGAAAATCCGCTGTATCAGATGAGGATTAGCAGAGATGAGAGAATGTGTCTGCCTTTTGAATCGCCAAAGCCAATGACAGATTTTGCTGACACACCAATCAATTTTATCCCCAAGCCGTGGCCACCCCAGGCTTCCTGCACTCTCCATCTGCCAAGCCCCTTTCGTTTCTTAAACCCTTCCCACATTCAGCCGGGTACCCTGACCCCAGCCCTAGCCCCACCCACCAGCCATAAGCAGTCAAAGATCTGCTTCCTGCTCCCAAATGGTATTATCAGTTTTTTCAACAAGGTCATATTATGTAATTTAGAGGGCTGGAGCAGGGACCGGGAGTTTGACCTAACTGTTGAACAATTTGCTCAAATTGCCGACTGCTGATTTCATCTGTTTGGAGAGGCGGATGATCCCCAAGCAGAAGGTGGCAGAGGCCCTTGGAAGCAGGCAAGAGGCTTTGGTGTTAAGGCTTACAGCCATGCTTGGCCTAGGGCCATTAAGTCCAGTGTCGTGTTCAGAATCTAGCTGAGGTTTTACAACCTGGTAGCCCTGGGCATAAGCTCTTGTCGCTCTCTTGGGTTTGTGGATGCAGCAGAGACGTCAGTTGCAGCACCTGGGAGCTGGTTAACTCAGGCTCCCCGCCCCGACCCCAGACCTTCTTTCTGATTGCGACATTTTCACAAGTGAGTATGTGAGATTCCTCTGCCTGTAAGGTTTGCCGAGACTGATGTCGTGTCGAGGCAGCAGGAGCAGGTTTCTCTGGCCACTCGGCCACAGTTCAGCTATCCTCCATGCTCCTGGTCCCAGTAGCTCCTCCGAGGCCTAAGCGGGGGTGCAGGGTGGCTGGTGCTCCTTTGTGAGACATCAGCCCCAGGAATCCACAAAAACATGCTAAATTCTGGCTCTTCTGGCAGGAAGCTTGACATTCCCTTCCCATAATAAGGACTCTGGCTGTGAATCCAGCCATCCTAGGTCATTGTACCCTGGGAAATTATTGTTTCCTTACACTTGGAAAGCCAAAATATGACTAAATTGGTCTAATCTCTGATACGAAGGAACTAATGGGAATGGAATAGGTGGAAGAAATGCAGGAAAGGAAACATCTTCCCCATCCCAGATAAAGTCTTTATCCCTAGGTTAAGTGAGAGTGGTAGACATAGTCTTTGTAACCCCCATTGTTAGGGGGGCCCTCGTGGAGCAGTGAGGTCCGAAGGCCTAACATAAATGATCCAAAATTAGGATTACAGGAAAACGCATTGGTAAACAAAGTGTCCGACCCCGGAACCACCCTGCTCCCCACCCCACCACCACATACCTATATATCCCCCCCAGCCAAGAGCCATGCTAGAACTGCCTGGAGCCAGAGGAGCAGGCACAGAGTGTCAGAGATGCTAATGAGATGGGTGGTCCATTAAGTTGTGTGTGGAACCACATGCAAAAGAGCATGGGCAACAAAGCCTGTGCTGTACAAAGAAGCTCCAACACCCACACTATGGACCATAAATGCCTTGTCCTCGTCCTAGTACAGAGCTTGCCATTTGTGCTTCTCAACTTTCCCCTGCTCTAGCTTCTTCCCTCGAAAGTGTCTTTTTCTTTTAAAGAAAAAAGCTTTACTTTTTCAACTCCTTTTTAGTTATGCGTAGGTGGATGTGTCTGCATATGGGTATGTGCACGTGGGTATGAGGAGGCCTGGGGCATCTGTTCCCCTGGAGCTAGTTTATAGGTGGCTGTGAGATGCCTGCCATGGGTGCCAAGAATCCAACTCCAGTCTCTGGCAGAGCGGCAGGTGCTCTTAACGTTAACTGCTGAGACATCTCACCAGCTCCCCAGTGTACCTTTTCTAATGACCCATTCCTGTTTCTGCCACTATGTTTCTCTGCTATAGCTCTTTTCTGCAACACAAAGCCTGGAACCCCTCTGGAGGAACCCACCAAACACTGATACCAAGATCACGTGAACCTTCACTTCAGGCGTCCCAGTGAAGTCTCCGTGCCTCTTCTTTCCCCACTTCAGCCCGCCAGAGTCTGAAACACGGCTATAAAATGTGTCTGGTCAAAAACACGGCTATAAAATGTGTCTGGTCACACTGCCCCTGCTGGCAGCTTATCAAGTCCTGCTGGCCTTCATCGTCGAACCTCCCAGCCAACAGCTCTAGCAGAAGCGTCTTCCCGAGGAAATTACATCTCCCCAGTGGAAAGGGAAGAGAACATTGAGGAACAAGTAGCCTTTGTCCGTCATCCATGCCCTACTGATGGACCAGCCTAACTCTACTTTAAGATTAGAAGCCATCTTCTTACAAGGTCAAAATACGTTCGTTCATTCCTGTTTTCCTACAAACTTAAATTGGACCATGTCTTAACCCATTTGCTGGAATTTGACATGTTCCGTACTCTATGCCCTGACATTCACACTGATAAGCTAAGATGTTCTGCCAAATAATTTTGAAATGTTTGGCCAAATTCCCACATAACCAAAATATCCCCTGGCCCTTGGAAACCTCCTGGTTTTGCAGTTTTTTTAAAGCTATATAAACCCCATTGTCTTCTGTGTTCATGGTTTTGTCTCAAACCCTGCTTTAGAGAAAGAGCCCTGTCTGAGAGAAAATAAAGCTTGCTTAGTTCAACTACAAGAATTCGGACAATGGTCTTTACTCTCATGCCATGGTAGTAACACTATCTGTAGTGATCAGGCCTGTGTGCACACATGCACCCAGGGAAGTCTCACAACACTTTGTCCCATTTAAACAAATGTAGAAGGCCCTTCTTCGTGTAGCTTTCTGGCTTGTGGCATGATACATTTGACAGTGGGAGGGAGGAAGAGTGTGGTAAGTGAAAATGTGAAAGAGAGGTGGGTCGGAGCCATTTCACCTCTGCCAGTCTTCTAAATGAAGCGTCCTCAGAGGAGACAGGCTAGTGTTTCTGTGTTATTTCTGCCCAGTGGTCTAGAATCGGCCACAGTTGATGGGAAATATAAAACTCTGCCTTTGCAGAGACTTTGTGACAGGACCTTTCATAGCACAGTTGTGTGTGATCCGTGGACTTAAAATGCCAAGCACTTACAGTCATCAGAGCCTGACCTGGGACAGTAGCTCTAAGTGCGTTGTCGCATGCCGAAGAATCCTAATGACACAGACCCTTGTGAGAACGTGCAAAGCAGAGGCAGGCTTTCGTCTGAATTATTACAGAAGAGTGAGAAATGGAGGAAAAGGGAAAAGGGAAGGAAAGTGGGAGAAACGCCTGAGAATCGGGGAGAGGCTTAGAGGATGGGGTGGAAATCTCTTGAGTTCCCCTTTTCTAGAGTTTCTATAGGGACTAAGGAAATCTCTTCTGAGACTGGTTATTTCTCCACAAGGGCCCACATGCTCTAAGCCTGCTGCCCTGGCCCAATGGGGAGTCGGTCATGTGCTTTTTATGCACTACCCACCTACTTAGGGGTAGTTGAAGCTCCTCTCTAACTGTCTCTGACTCCAGCTTTGACCTTGACTGTCTACTAGCTGTTGTTACTGGAATTCTGCTTACGTCCTGGCCGGTCTACTAGCTGTTGTTACCGGAATTCTGTTTATGTCCAGGTCCGTCTACTAGCTGTTGTTATGGGAATCCTGGTCTGCTGTCCAATTGAATAGAGCGTTTGGTTTGAGAGGTAGCGTTCACATCCAGCTGGTCGGAATGGATCAATAAGTCCTGGATAGACCCAGGATGAGAGAAAGAACAGGCGGGCCAGAAGGTTGTACTGTCTTTTTTTTTTGGTGCCCGAAGGCAAATGGTAGCCAGGTGTATTGTGGTCATAGTGACTGTATCAGGTTCTTATCTTATATTTGTCCCTAGGTTTTATAAAATAATAAATGGTGAAATCTTATCATCTTAGTCACTTGGTCAATGTTCTAGTTTCATTCTGTTGCTGTGACAAACACCATGACTGAAAGCAACTTAAGGGAGGAAAGAATTTACTTGGTTTATGCTTCCAAGACAACCGTTCATCACTGAGAGAGGTCAGGGCATTGACTCAAGCAGAAATTTGAAGCAGAAACCATGGAGGAGTGCTGCTTGCTGGCTTATTCACAGGCTCGTGTTTAGCTATCTTTCTTATACAGCCCAGAACCACTTGCCCAGAGAGTGGTGCTGATGTGGGAGGACCCAGCCCACTATGGACAGCATCATTCCCTGGGAAATGGTCCTGGTCTGTATACAGAAACTAGCTGCACATGAGCTTGTGGACATGATCAACTTGTAGCTTCACCATGGCAGAGTGTTAGCTCTACCAGGTACCAAGATACAGCTGCAGTCTTTCTTAGTCACCTCAGATTTAGCTCCTTATCTAGGCAGTACTGTGAGGTGGTCTCCAAGCTAGAAGCTTCTTATTAGAAGCCATCTTTGCTAACAATTAAGCCTGTTCATTAGAAGCAAGACTCTGGGAAAGGACAATAGTGTTTTCCGTGTGTT